>JASANE010023995.1:0-47093 GCA_030248225.1 Trileptium ribeirensis | reverse complement strand
TGCTAGATTTTAAGGCTTTTTGTTCAGTCCCGAAATTCATAGGTAGGCTCGCTCAGTAGTTGGCGCACGGCTTTACTCAAATTTACTCGCGCCAGATAAGAACCCTGGGGATTGAGCTCCAGGTGTTCCCCCAAGCTACTGGCCCGGCAGAAAACCTCTTTTGGAACCAACCAAATTTATTGTCGGAACTAGGCTCTTGTACATCAGGCTAAATTAAGGAATCGCGCCTCCATTTAGGATTTCTATAGAATAGAGGGAAAGGCGAGTCAGCCTTATTACCTGTGAGCAGGCTTAGGGGCGACTCTCCCTCGGGGGACCTTCGTACCACTAGAGACGTGGGCCGATATAGGGGCCAGGCCGAACACCCTGGTTAACCCGCCGGCAGCCTGCTAAGCTAAGCGGTTCCCTTAGGTCATCGCATAGATCACCGGGGAGTCGTGGAAGCCGGGGTTGTCCGGGCACCACCCGCTAGGAAAATAGTGGTGCAGCTGGGATCCCTTAGGGCCAGAACTGGTCCTAGTACAGATTAGGTCGAATAACAAAGCAGGGACCATATTTGGTCAGGTGTGGCATAGACCCAACCGATGGTCATAGGTGGTGAGAGTTGAAATAACTTGATTGGTAGCTTCGGGCGAAAAGGATTCTGTAGGTTTTAGGGCATTTTTTTCGACTCCTAAAAATTTACTGTTGTGAAGTTGAGAACCGTCCGACCGATATCGCGTTGGTCGGAATAGGGAAGTATCGAGAATTCTTTCAGAATCGAAAGCGTTAAACTGCTTGACTAAGTGATTGAAATGAAAAATCTAGTAAACTATGCCAACACGGCATGTAATAAGAAACCGAGAGCGTAGAATTCTGCGAGCGTACGATACCCACAAGTTGCGTTCAATGTTGCTAGATCTCGTTGGTTAAAATTGTCGCTGATCGACAGTGGGTGTGGGAAGTCGGGTCTCATGTCAGACTACTGTGAGGCGGTGCGATCCTTAATTCTGACCTGTGCGCAATACGTAACCAAGCAATTGAAGAACTACATACTGGAAATCGTGTTGACTCTAAACCCATAAAAAGTCATGAAATATGCACCATGGAGACCCATTTGCAGACAAATGAAAACGTGCATTTTGGAAATCGGGTTTGGCGACCAAAACACCCTTATGTTCGTAATATTTTCAGACCACAAAAGAAAACGCGAATTTCTAATCCACTCTGTGTCGAGTTCATTACCTAGGTGTCACACCCAGCTTAAGACTCGTGCTGTTAATGGCCACTTTAAGCTACATGTTGAGACCATTACGCGCAAGTACACAGCGAGTTCCGTGAGTAGTGAAAGCAAATATATTTACATTGTGCTTGCAATGCAGTTAACATGCCCACATATCGTGTGTACAATATAACAATGGTAGTCGCAATATCGCACGAACTACGTAATTATGGTTACCACTAAGCCCGAGGTGTAGACGTGGTCGTTCCCACTGCATGCATGTTGGCACAGCCGCTACCATTATGAATGAACTGTAGATGCGGGGATTACCATTGCACATCAGTTGTATATACAGTCGCTCACTTTCCACATTTTGCAGTGGCTGCAACTATATGCTTTTAAAGTGGCCACTATCTGCACGCATTTTAATGCGATTCCTGCATCATATTCAGTTACTAAACGCTCGATGGGCCAATACGTAATGTTTAATTTATTATTGTTCTATTCCATGTATATTATTTACAACCGATAGCGCTTCAGATTACTGTTGATAATATATACACCATATATTATTACGTTGGATTCAAAAAACCCCAAAATGTTTAATTAAAAAGTCATTTTACTTCATTTCGCTGCTTAAACTGAAATATATCTATGTATTATGATAAAAAAGGCCAATGTAACATTTAGGGGCGGAAGTAAAATGAATGATATGCCGTTCTCGATATACTAAGCCTAAGTCTTAGCCTAAGCTATGGTCCCTATATGAGCGATGTACTAAGCCTAAGCTTAATTCGGGGGGGGCTGCCACCCCCCGAACCCCACGCTAAGCTGTTCTTTTTTCTAACGTTATGCGGCGTTCACGTTATAATGTCCCCGCTGTTTGGAACTTTTGACCCCCTGTAGTCTCGACCCTACCGTATAGACAGTCAGGGTGACACCCATACTGTAAATCAAATGCCGAGGGTGTACGACACACCCTTAGCTACTACATTTTTTCTAGACAGTGTCGTACACACCCTTAGCTACCAATTTGGCGCGAATTAACTATAACGGACACCGTCTGTAGCTAATGTGGTTTATTAGTCAACTGCCCTGTGGAGTTTCTCCTAAATTCTCGATATTTGTATCTTTACCATATGAGCATTGCTCAAATAATTCCGAACACTGTCTATAAAACAGCCAGAAGACACGGTGTGCCTGACACTGTCAGGAAGTGGTAATACGCGTAACTAGCTACCGTTGAAAAAATTTATTAAAAACATGGGGGTGTCTAAGACACCCTGTCGTCAACAGTGTGTCTGCCACTGTGTGGGGTACATAGGTTCCAAACGTTGGGGACATTATAACGTGAACGCCGCATAACGTCTGGCCCCTAAAGGTGACATGGGCTATCTGGTTAAAATTCCGCTAAAGCGCGTCCAACTAATAGTGGTCACGAAGTTTAAAATATATACCTGCATATATAACAGAAAATTGCAACCGTGATAGTAATCCAGGCAACGTGATCCCGTCCAATGCTGCTATCCTGGGCATATATACGTATATATTTTTACTAGCAAATTTATTCAATAAATGCATTTACTGATTTCCATTGTTTTCACTAAGCTTACGTTATCAATACGAAAATAGTAGTCCCAGCAGCTGAGTTTATAGCGAAACCCTAAGCTCTAAGTTTCAACACTCATTAACCATTCATTAATGAGTTACATATTATACAATGAGTTAAATATTTCTACTCCAGGTACTGTTTTAATAAAAAAATACTGCAACAATTCGAAAGGTAAATTCAGATACTTTCAAAGAAATTTTGTGAGAAGCATAAATCATAGCGTGGCAATCTCGCAATCTTAGTCATTTCTTGCATCCTTATTTTTGCCATAAAAACGCTGGCCCACGTCACCTTTAAAGACAAGTACTGTTAGTCAAAAGGAACAGCTTAGTGCAGAGGGTTTGGGGACAGAAGCCGACTTAGAATAAAGCGCATAGGACCATTAGCTTAGGCTAATGCCGACTTTTAGGCTTAGTATCTAGACACATAATAAAACATTCGTTACAATTCTTGGGACACGTAAAACCACACATATCTTCATATACAATATGAATATTCAAAATCAATGTATATATTATATGGAAAATTTGAACATTTGCAAAAATATTTCGCAAATGTTTTCTTGATATTGCGCTATCGAGTGTTAGTAAAGTTTTCTAAAAACCTTGGCATGAAATTATCTTAAAACTAAAAAAAATTAAATTTAGACACTTGGTCCATATCTGTAAACATATCTCTACATGGTACACCAACTCCCAGATATATATAACAGCTTATAAAATTATAATGCACATAACTAAATATTGTCCGGCCCTCCGAATAGCCATTTAAAGGAAATGATAATGTTGCACAGCTGAAAAACTAGTTTACACCTAAAATACAAACTTAAAGATACGTATACTCACTGACAAGTAAAAATTAACCATGAGATAGGTTTCGTTCCCACTACTGATGAAATAATCTGATTAATCATCCCACGTACATCGGCAAAAACAGCGTGGACATATACCTAATTAGGTATTATTTGAATATTAGTGGTGAGAATTTAGGCTCTAGGCTCAGCTGTATGCCCGAGCTTGCCTTTTCTGAAGAGCCAAGCCTAAGATCTGTCTGGGACAGCATAGCTAAATCTTAGTCGTTCCGGAAAAGTTACAGCTGGTTCTTAGAAACTGTTTCCAAAATAAGCACATACAATTATAGCAGCAAAAACAGCTGCGGTAACCTCGTTCAGCTTTTAAAAGCAGCAATATAATTAGCTCGCTTGTATGTTACGTATTTCTAATATTACTGAATCGCAAACCCTTATTATTAGGAGCCTAGGAAAGAAGCTCTGCTTTCCGTTGGAAAAACGGAGCCGGACATGGTTCAGGAAGCGCCGAGCCACAGCTTAAAAAGCCTGGCTCTTGCTCAACTCTAATGAGTATAAGTTAGGTATATATTGCACGTGTATTTATTAGGAGCCTAAAAACGGAGCCCTGCTTTCCGTTGGAAAAAAAGGAGCCGGACATGGCTCAGGAAGCGCCGAGCCACTGCTTAAAAATCTGGCTCTTGCTCAACTCTAATGCGTATAAGTTAGGTATATACTGCACGTGTATAAATTATGTGCTGAATATGTATTATTCACGTGCAGATTTACAAATTTAATTAGAATTAAATCACGTTATGCATGTACAATATTCACACGCAAATATAGCTAGTGTAGGTACATATGTCCACCACAGGTGTCATTGGAGACAGGGGTTTGCCCCGACAAGTCGAACGCCCTAAGCCATATATAAATCGCCAACCCAGAAAATTTTAGCATATATTAGTTAATTATCGCTCAGTTTTCATATATATAAATTAAATATTCCGTTTCCGTCAATCCATTTCAGCTCTCCAAAATATGTACATGTATATATCAAAATTTACCGCCTTACCGCACCCAATCGTCTACCATTTCTAAGCCAAAGAACCTTGCACACCGGATGATGTATACATATGAACAACACAGCAATGTGTGCAAAACATATACCGTGAACAAACATTTGCTAATATACGACTGATTCATAAATTTGTGCTAATAAAAACACATATTAAATGTGTTTTATGTACAGCTAGTATTGCGACTTTTAACAAACAAAAACAAAGCTAACTTAAACGCAAAGTACTACATAATTCACTAGTAAGTCATCAAAATTGACTTTGTTAAACCACGGCATTATTGGTGTTGTGTAAATAAATATAAACCGCCGCTACATCAGTAAAACTTTTACATGGCGTTTTTGCAAACTTACTGTGAACAATTGGAAACTAAGTATCAAACTTCTATAAGTATCAGCACACAGTGTGCAGAAGTGATTTCTAGCAAACTCGCCGAAAACCTGGTCGGTTTTAAGTAAATTCGACAGTGTCCAGAATTTCAGCTATTGGAATAGTAAGAGTAGCTAATACGTGCATATTTTGATTAAAACAATAAAATATCGATTATCGGACGAGATGAACCAGGTCGTTACAAGAGCACTGCATACCTTTACGGATTGCGGACGACGCACAGTGAATACCGAAATGTACTCACTTATAAAGATTTATATAAATATTTCTCGAAACAAAAAAACACCAGGTTTCTGGCTTTTTTACCCAATTTCCCGATTTTTTCAGATCATTTTTTCCTTTTTCCGGTCGCAGGCACCCTGCTTATGCCTGAAACGGCAATCAAAAGCAATCTTTTTCTCCTCGTTAAAGCAATTTAACAGAATTCCTGAATAAATATTAGCGTAATTTGCCAAAGTGGACAATCTATGGATATAGTAACGATTCTATGCTGCGTACAACAGCTGTATTTTGGCAAATTTTACACTGTAAAAGTAAGTTTCACCAATAACTGGACTAAATAAAAGCCTTAAGTACAACGTCAAATAAACATGTAATGCAAATTATGGCAAACTTGTTCGCACCATTCCTAACCTAAACGTCGAATAGAAGTTACGACTGAATATAACCAGATTTCAAAAACCACGTAAGTTAAGTCTACAGTCTAGAGTACGAATGAAAGAAATGGTACGCGTTTTTGGATCAATAGACCATTGCATATACTATAAGTATATGATTTTTTCCACAGAAGAGCGGAATCCGAAACCTCTTCCAAATGAAAAATACGTACAAATACATAACAGAAACAATCATTGTCGTGATGGTCACTAAAAGACTATTTTAAAATATTAGCCTACAGATTTTATAAAATCATTTAACCTGGCCAAAAACCGAGAATTTCGTTGAAATATAAGAGTAAAGACATGGCCTACAAATTTAATCATTTAATTGGATGGTGCAATCTCCATGAAATCTTTTAAATATGACAGCCTAAATCACGAAGCGTAAACCACATTTTTCCAGCTATATGATCCCGATTACATTAGTTTTAGGCTTAGCAGCATTACTACGGTAGTTGAAAATACATAATAAAATCTGAATTGTTGGTTTAACTTAAAAAATTAGCAGCTATACCTATCTGCTACCTAATCGATACTAGTATCTCGCAAAAGAGGGTGAAACGTGGCGAATGTGGTATAATTTTTATGTTTTTTCAATTACCTGTAACAGGCTGTGTCTAATGTATATACCGCCTAAAACCTGTTGAACCATGGATCCTGTCAAAATCCTAAAATCTCGTCGTCCCTAAACCCGTCGAAAACAAATGACAACAAATCAAGTATTTGTGTTGGTCTCTAGATAACCAAACCATCGTATTCTGCCTACCGGAAACTTAGATAATTCTTTATGACCTGCTCGAAAAACATAACCAAACGACTGAACAGACAGACAGCCTATAGAAATCGGGTTCACTGAACCTAAACCCATTTAACACGTATTTATACTCTGGACTATAGATAACCAAATATTTGTAGTCAGCATATCGAAAAACCTCTAGATAAACTATTTTTGTACCATCTACCGAACTACTGAAGACCGACTATTTTCTGAAGATCGGGTTCATTGACCCTAAATCATTCAATGAAATCGTCTGAAAAGGCATAAGATACTCGTGCTGGACTCTAGGTAACCAAACCATTATAACCATCCTACCTGAAAACCTATATAGAAAATTCTTGATGTAAGGGACTCTCTGTACGCAATGCCTAATGCCGCAATAACTAAATAACTGATGACAGATTATATTTTAGCAGCAGGGTTCATTGACCCTAGTTTTCGCACGAAGGGGGCGCTCAGGTATTTCAGCCTCCCTTGTATATTTGGATTCCCTTATTTCAGCCCAGTCCTCCGGTATTTTTCTGCGCGAATAAAGTACACTAATTTTTCTCAGCGAGGCAAAATATATGCCGATTTTTCTTACGCAAATCAAAAAACCCTAAATTTTAGCCCTGTGGGTTAAAATATAGTTACCGTCAATCTATACAGTTTCATTATATACTGGGCATTATTATTGCACATTGACTGCGAATCGGCCATTTATATTATTTTAGCGTTTTTAGTCTCCTGTAGTGCAGCGTGGGGTCCCGCGGCACGACTTGGGGGAAACCGAATTTCCAGTTCCCCAGGTACTTTAGAGACAGTTTGGTATAGCCGTACATAATCAGGCAAATTAAAACGCACTACATATTGGAAATCAGGTTCGTCGGCCGTAAAACCTTTAAACCCTGTTAAAAATATAATATAGTCAAGTTGGACTCTAGATAGCAAAACCATCTTATCCAGCGTACTTTATAATCTAATAGGCGCTCATTGTAATTTAAAAAGGACCAATAACACGGTGAAATTTGAAAAATCGCTATTTCTGGCAAAGTGTCGAGGACCATATTGGGATCCGCAGCAACCTCGGGAGTGGCCATATAAAAAAGTCGTGGCCAGAAAAGTTGTAAATCTCGAATTCTGAATGTGAGCGAGCTGATTCTGAATGGAGGCCTTCATTGTTCGGTTCGAAGTCTATGATGCGAAATATGAGCAGCAAAACACTCATACCTGTATGGCCAGATTTGGCAAAGAACAGTTAAAATACTGTTTTTTTGCCATTTTGACCCGAAAGATGGTGTTGGAGTTGTTTGCGTTCAACCAAAAAGAACATCATCATCACTTTCACTTTGCATCGAACAAAAAAATTATCGAAAATGAGTTACGAATGACAGCGACAGACAAAAAAATTTCCATGATTTCCCCCATAAGCGCCCTCAGTGGAAACTCCGCTCGCTTCGTTTTCCACATTGTTATGACACACGCAGTATGCTGATAAATTTGTCCACCCTACAGCAATAACGAATAAACTTATTAATTTTAGTCAATATAGCATCATAGGTTGAATGATAAAAACTGTATGACAAAAGTACATCATGAGAAGAGAGTTTAGCATTGTTTGCTATGCAGTCCGTACAGATTGAATAGATTTGCACTCACCCAGTCATTGGTTAAAATAAGGCATGTTATACACTCTCTAACCTCAATCAATCAATTACACTCAATTATTTCTGATCACATCCCATAATTATTGTTATAAATAATTTAAAAACCTAATCACTCAGAAGCAATCACGAACTTGTTCAGGACAATGACATTCAATGTTAAATCTCAAAAATCGAATTTAAAACAGTCATTATTCGATTCATAATGACATATAATTCTCCCCTTGTGATTGTTACATGCGACACTATTAAATTGTTAAATAACCACTGTCATATTTATATTAAATATGCAATTTGTTTTTTTCGCTATAATTTATTGTCTCGGGGAAATCGAAAAGCGTGCATTTTAAAATGGTTAATTTTAGCTGAATAGTGTTTAGGCCGAGATGGAAAAAAAAGCAAGCTTGGTTTGTTCAATTATTACCACAGTGTTATGGTTAAAAATATGTACACTCGTTGGACACGCAAAAAGCGGAAATACCTGTCTGACTCAGTGATCTATCTCACGGTGATACATGAACCAGCGGCGTAAATACTGCTTTGTGAAACTAAAACCACTTAGTTTAGCATACATAAATACAATATTCTAAACGAAAGGCAGCTGAAATGATTATTATCACATTACCATATTAGAATTTTACTCAGATGTTCGGTGATATTAATACCGTTAACTGATATCGTAACCAATTTATTACACGAATAATATTAAAAATCCACTGTGAGCAATATTATGCTAAAGGTCGCTGATAATAATAAATTCCCACTTGGCTGAATAAAAGTTTGATCAGAAAAAATAAAATATTGAGCCAAAATTTTTCATCTGTTTGCATCCACGTTTCTACAACTATCTGAATTACTTTTATTGTTCTAACACGGGCAGAAGCAAATTAGTTTCATCAATATACCATGTATCGTACTGAAATAGTGATAAAATGTAATTTGTGTCTCGCTTCGTATAATGTGAACGCACAGAGCAGTAATTAGTATAAACTAGTGCAGCCGTGCATTTTATATTTTTCTATTAGAGATAAATGTGTATTTTACCGATCACAAAAACTAATTGGTTCTTCCCATGTAATTTTAACTCGATTAACAGTTCACTTAGTAGCTAACAATTCAATTGGTATTAGGAAATAAATCTACGTAAAAATAAAATTTATCTTGTCCACTGCGACGCATATATTCAACATACATTATTGGTACCGTGAGATATTTGTAATCAATAAGGTCAACATTTACGCTTAAGCAAATCTAAATTAATCAAAATGTAATATTTGCTTAATTAAGCGTTTTGTTAATCAAAAACTCAGCTGTCGGCTTGAAGAAAACTGTGTTGGATGTGGTTCGGTTGCATGCGTTGCTTTCATTCAACACGCATCAATATATGATTTCAGCTGTACGTTAAATTCTTCAAGCATTTCACAAGTTCAAAAATATTAGATAAATAGCTTTCAGCTTAAATTTCCGACCAGCACTGGATTTTTGCTGGAAAATATCTTCAGAATATATCATACATCACTTATCCTATAATCGAAAAAATACACAATCAAAATAACAATTACACGAACATCGTTCGAGAAAGGCAACATAAGTTACGCAAAACAAAGTCATAAAACGCTGGTGATAGTTTTATATAACGCTGCATTTTCGCTTTGGTTTAGGTTTAGGCTGTGGGCAAAGTACTGCGCGAATTGCTTCGTCGAATACTTGTTTGAGGCCTTTTTGTGTTAGCGCTGAGCACTCAAGGTATTTCACAGCTCCTTAAAATTAGAACATACACAATATGATTAGTTCATATTATTTGGACCACAAAGTAAGTAATATAAACAGGTAAACATGTTCTCATTTCTTATTTTTTTTGCAGTTTAATTAAAAAATTAACACGTTTTGTTTTAACTTGATCATACCAAATGTCCATTATTAACTATCTCCCACCACAACTTGACCCAACGTATCAACATGTTAAACATTTACCACAAGACGAGCATTATGTATGTACCTGCATGACCAATCATTTTTGCGTTAACCAGCTACATCAAACTACGGATATTCAATCATAAAAATAAAAAAACCTATTCCAGTTTTCACCAGCCAATCATGAAAGACCACGGCCGAAATCATGTTTCAAAGTGAGAGGAAACCTTGTTCGCGAACATTGGTTAAGATAACCATTTATAATTTTATAAGGCTTATTTAATTGTGCAAGAACGAGTGATATTTTAGACCCTTTAAACTAGCCTGTCCCCAGACTTCTGAAAAGTGGAAAAGGGATTTCAAAGAGGTCATGTTCATTCTCGGGAATTTCAAAGTTGGGAGGAGGACAGGATTTTGCTCTATTTGCTACATATTTAAATGTGTTTCTATACTTTTACTTGTGTTGCAAATATTTTCGCGTTATAAAACGATGTTTTAGTAGAAGGACTAGCAACTCGATAGCGATAGTGAAACGAGGCGACCTTGATTTCATTAAGTTATTTTGTTTAACCACATGTAACAGGCTATGTTTGATGAATATACAATCGTAAAACCTCCTGAACCCAATGAAAACCGTAAAACCCCGTCAACTCTAAACCCACTAACAACAACTGACAATGCATCAAGTATTTATGATGGTCTCTAGATAACCAAACCGTCGTATTCAGCCTACCGAAAAACTTATAGCAATTCTTGACGAAAGGGATTCTCTGAACGCGATGCGTAACCAAACAACTGTAGACAGATTATTATGGCAATAGGGATCATTGACCCTAAACAATTAAAAATCCTTGAGATGCAAGCTGTACTATAGATAACCAAATCATTGTATTCACCATACCGAAAACCTCTACATAGACTAGATGACATGTACCAAACTACTGAAAACCGGTTATTTATTGGAAAACGGTTCATTAAAAACGTCTGGATAGGCATGAGATATTCATGCTTGACTTTAGATAACCAAATCATCGTGTTAAACCCATACAGACAATTCCTGATGACCTGTACATAATACGTAACAAAACACCTGAAAAGAGACTGTATTCTGGAAATCGGGTTCATTGACCCAAAACCCGTTGAAACCAAATGAGAAGTCATGAAATATACACCGTGTACATTAGAAAATTAAACCATTTTATTCAGCCTTATGAAATACCTATAAAAATACCATTCTTGATGCCCTGCACGCAATACATAATCAGAAAAATAAAAACGCACATTTTGAAAATCGGGTTTCGGCACCAAAAACCCTTGAAACCGTAAAATATAGCCAAGTTGCACTCCACATAGCAAAACCATCGTATCCAGCGTGCTTGATAACCTAATGGACACTCTATGTAAAATAAAAAAGCAAGCAATAGCAACAATTTCAAAAATAGCTATTTCTGTGCAAATGGTCGATATACCATCCATATTCGGGCCCACCGCGGCCCGCGGAGCGGTCACGCAAAAACGTCGTAGCCATCAAAGTTGTATATCTCGATGAGCTGATTATGACGGTGGTCTCCTTTTTCGATCGTTGGTAGCGAGATATGGACAGCGAAAGTCTGGTACCCGTATGGCCAGATTTGGCAAAGAAACCTTAAAAACTATTTTTGACCCGGCAGACAGGATATGATCTGTTCAATTTCAACTAAAAGGCACATCGTCACTTTTGCTATCGAACAAAAAAATTTGTCGAAATCAGTTCATCCGAAAATGAGTTATGAACGACAGTGAAGGCAAAAGTTTTCACGATTTACCCTACAACCATTAGAAGAAACTCCGCTCGCTCCGTTTCAAATAGTGGTAATTAATTTTTAGAAGCATTTATATAGCAGAAATAAATCAAATTCAATGACATTAACCATGGATTTAGTTAAACATGGTAGTTTTGGTCGAATAGCGGAGGTGGACGTGGGAGAAAATATCACAGTCACGGGGGATTTGGCAAGTAGAGGCCCTACCCAATGTGAAATGGCCAGTTAAAATAGACATCTTCTAAACTTGAACACGATCGACAACACACAGAACCGACAACTCCTTCATAATGACGGCAATGGGGTTAAATATATTCCAACATACCATCATGTGAGTTTACCTCATCGATAGTGGAACCGTTTTAGTAAAATTTAAAGACAATATTTGTTGGTTGTTTCGACTAACGTGTTGTGAAACCCTTCTTGTATAAGCGAAAGAATTACGATTACTAAAGTTATAGTTACAGTGTTCGCCAAAAATATCGCTCGCTTCTAAAGCACTTCGCACCGAAATCATTCGCTTCTAAAGCGACAGTGATTTTTCGCGTGTATTGTAAGTTAGTCAATAATTCCTATTTTGTCTCTTCGACATAAAACGCATCTTCGAAAATCAAGTCGTTTAATATCTTCTTCTAGAGTTTAAAAAGTGTACAAGAAGTAATATACATCCTTGCTGCTTTATGCCTTCTACAGCAATTTGTGCATGAAGAGAGTAATTTGGCTTATTTCTGGACGCTAGTACACTCCAAATTAGTAAGCGCGTAAATATTATAGCAACTTATGCATCTTTTTTAAATATAAAATGAAAAACACAGCGATAAAAATGGCACATAATGCTTTATTACATTGGGGGCGTCGATAGCAGGATAGCAGCCCAAATTGCTAACTATATTTATGGAAGCGTTAGACAACAGTACAAGTGCCGCTCGAAAATAAATGCCAATGTGGCAGGCAACCATAGTTAAATTTTACGGTAGGGTATAACACAACCTTATAAGATGAGCCGATATTAAATAATTTCCGTGACCTTTAATCTGCACTATCATACACATTTTCCATAATTTTTAAAATAACGTCCATTTACCAATTTCTTTTGCCATAGCTAACCCGCTTGGATAAGGAATAGGCGCAAGACGCCGCTCTCGAAGTTTTTCAATAGTTTCACGATCTTCCCTCAAATCGAGTTTCGTACCGACAAGCAGTATTGGAGTGTTTGGACAGTGATGGTTAACTTCAGGATACCACTAAAATTAAATATACTATTCATAAATAAAGTATTCATACAAACTAAATCAATTACAATCACCATAATGATATCACGCTAGTTAATTATGTTATGATTATTTCGGAAAGGGGAAATAGAGTTGACGCGGATAGCCTACACTTAATGATTGTTCTGGTGCTCCAAACTGAGCTTGCTGCATTTCAGTTATCATATTTGATATATTTGTACAAAATCAACCCCCAAAATATGTATCTATCTATTAATATTCAAAAGTGTTTTCCAAAACCTAGTGGCACTTATAAAATGCAAATACAACATATAAGTATAGTGTAACATAAATTAAGGACGATGAAATTTATGAGTAGCGTATAAATGGTGAGTTTAAGAATGTTTTTAAATTTTTACCATAAACTAGTAACTCTATCGAGATTGCAGAACGTAGTGAAGCATAGGTACACCTACGCCTACACCTTTTGCGTGCACATCAAATCAGCTCTCGATAGCATTCGTCGATATGCTATATGTGGACATCACACAATACCAGCACAAGTTACAACAAAACTCCGGTAATGAGTTTCCCATGCCCGTAAACCCCCAAGTGAAACTTTTCAGGCGCCCAGGACGTCAGAACAAATTTTCTAATTTTGGGACGAGGAACCATGAGGGTGCCATATCGCAAACCCCATAACCGGAGCCTTAATCGAAAAACAAAAAGAGGCATCGGCACTTATCATTTTACTATACAATAAAACCAATCAGAGAAAGAAATTCGAATGTCAGGATAAAAATAACCTTGCTTCCGTGAAGGGTACTAAAAAACCCTCATTTTGACCTCTGACCCCCACCCATGGAGCATCATACCCCCGTACCCATGGAACTATGGGTCGCAGAGCAAAATCGGCACCGGTAATGAGTTTCCCATGCCCGAAACCCAAAGGTAAAACTTATGAGCCGCCCAAGACATCAGAACAAATTTTCAAATTTTGGGTCGAGGAACCATTGGGGCGCCATACCCCCGTACCTCAAACCCCATAGATCCAGAACCGGAACCTTAATCGAAAAACAAAAAAAAGAGGCATCGGCATTTATCATTTTACTATGAAATAAAATCATCCAGAGAAAAAATTCGATAGTTAAAATAAAAATAAACTTGCTTCCATGAAGGGTACTAAAATGGGGCCAAAACCCCACATTTTGACCCCTGACCACGGAACCAGTCCCCAAATCAAAAAATCGACTATGCCGGTTCGAATGAGCCCAATATCATGAAAATCGGTTAAGGCGTTCTCGAGTTATGGCCGATCACACACACAAACACGCACATACATACACATACACACGGAATTTAAAAGATTTCACCCCTGCAACACACAATGTCCACTACGTTTCACTACGTTCTGATTAAATGCGACGCGCAGTCAAAGATGTAAGATAGACAAAGACACTACCTTTACAACAGATATAATTCTGGGCCATAGGTGTATCCAGAAGAGTAGGGTTCGGGTCCACAGGGCCACAACCCCGAATAATATCGTTTCGAAAAAAATTGAATTAGAATGTAACAGTTGAAAAAAGGAAAATTAGCACATTTGCCAAGATTATAATCATACATGGGCGATGTCCGAAGTCCCGAGAGAGGGGGCGGAGGGGGACGGAGGTCGTCCCCATGGGACGATGAGCTGGTCAAAGGGCTCATTAGACTCCGATGTTAGCCACAATTTTGTGTGAACAGGTGCGGAGCATCAGAGGGGTCTAATTACCTCGGCAGGGGATCGGAGACGCCACGGTGGGAAATACCCTCTCTCCTATCAGTATTTAAGATCATTGTATTGTATAAAGTTAATAGTAATGCATGATTAAAGATCTAACGTTATTTTAGACATACTTAATGTGTCGTCATGTACACTAATATTTTTATTCAGCTTGCTTGAAATATATTACAGCATTCGGGTATTTGTTGTGTATTACAGCGAACAAAATAATGGTAAGCTATTTTAGCGTACATTTTAATCTTTTAGCTAAAACTTTTCACATAACGTTCGAATCAAAAACAGAGCAGAATCTTAACATTGCGGTCGCTACTGTCGTATGTTGTAGAAGCGATGAACGAAATGGAACCCTGGGATGCCACCGAAGCTTAAAAACAGCAAACCTAATACTAAATCGATTTTTTTTCAGTCACAAATTATAGATTCCTAAGTAATATTGGAAAAACTTCCTAGTACATTACTGTTAATTACGCCCAATTTACAAACCATTGGCAAAGATCTTGTTGAAGCTTTGTGTTTGGTTGATAATCTTGATACGTTAAACAGTTTAGAACTGACGACGAATGATTTAAAAAAGTATTCGCTGATGGCAATTGATCGCTGAAACGCTGCAAATGGGAATGCAAATCACTAAACCGATATCAGCTAAACGTTCTGTTTGTCGGCTAGCACAAGTCTTGGCAACCCACGGTGGAATGCTACTTTGTAACTTCCAGAGTAGAAGTCATTAATGATATCGAGCACCGTTTCGCGATGATGGAGCAAACAGTCATTGGATGAAGTGAAATCCCAACACAAAATTAATAAAATTTAACCAGCAAATGCATAAACTATAAAGAGCCGTTGACTTGTATAGTAGCTAACTTAGTAGCCCAAATACGTTGCAATCGATGAAATTGGGTTTTGGAGAAATAAGTGGAGCGACGCACAGACGTCAACGCATGTCTACCTTTAGCTGTGACAGCTCTGGACTTCTACGGAAATATGTTCCGCATTGCGAACATTCTGCTTTAACTCTTAGCTACTATGCCTATCACATCTGAACCACAATGTCTATTTCTCGAAGCTGGACAAGACCCTGATTGCTATACGATGGAATAACGATAGTTTCATATGAATATGCTACAAATTAATCGAAATATGACCCCCATAGTTGACTAAATTATTGGTGCTTTTCCCAAATCTGGAGGAAAAAGGCTTAATGCTAGTTTAATAATTTGAGGACAAATGTGATGAGCGATAATGAGATTGCATTCTTTATGTGGTATGAAAGTAACGTAGCCCCACTCTCAAAGCGCAAATTTTGGATACCCCAATGTTCTGGGTTAGCAAATAACTTTTATTTTTCAACTGTCTCTCGCAAATATACACAGATGTATAGTAGAATAAATCAGACTATAAACAAAGCTTACCTTAGCTCTGACATTTTCAAATGACGCCGGATTAACCAATGAGAAGCAAATCAGAAACACGTCCTGAAAAATTATATTAGTAGTCTTACTGATGGCGAGGAATGTGATTTACCATATCCGGATAAATTGCCAGATATATCAGTATGTCTGGATATGCACATTATCCCATCATATTTTGATATAAACTGCAAAGATCGTACACTGTGCCGTCAGCCATATTCTACGATTCTATTTGATGACGTATTAACCCAGGATGCAAGATTATGCGGATACGGTTCGCTTCGCGAACGTGATCTCTCTACTAGAAGGTACGTGAACGCACACGAGCGCAGAGAGCGGTATAACTGCAAGCAAGCAACTTTTATAGTTACACATAAGTTTAAATGTATCAAATCGTTTCCAGCAATCTAGGAAACATTTATAATGCAGCAAATTACGTTAGATAGAAAAAACGTGAACATAATGCATGGGTCGACTTTGTAGGAAGGGATACAATGCCATTCCAAAAAAGCACGTCGGGCACAGTTATGTTCAAATAAATCATTCCACTGAAAATTTTTCTTGTCACAGATGCAATAAACCATAACAAGTTGCAGAAGTTGTGGTATTATTCCAAAAAGAGTTCGTAACAGGAAATAAAAGGAACCGTCCATCCAATCCTGATGCGGAACAAGGTCTTCGAAACTTATATATAGTAAAACAAATTAAGAAAACATGGAAGTACTGTGGATTTAAAATTTATTAAAAAAAGTTTTACATTAAAATTAATGTATTGCAATGACGTTATTGCCTTTATGGGATTTTGAAGAGGCTGAGGAAGCTAAAATATTTATTTATAGATCAAGATGTCGGTTTTTGGACTCCCAGCAGAAAAATGCCTTCGGCTTGCGTAAACTGTGTCGAACAGAATGTTCTATTGGAGCCAAAACCAGATAATTTCGCCCTGTGTCCAAACCTCCCTGTTCTAGACATAAGTTTGTTACATGTAATTGCGTAGGAAAGTTGAAATTATTGGTTTATGTTGTTCTAAGACAAAAAAGGTAAACTATAATTATCTGATCGATGGCCGGAGACATTGTTCAGGCTAGCGTTGGGCAACCAGTGCCCCCTAGTTAGATGATGATGATGATTTTCCGATCAAAATGCTGTACTCGTGGCAAACTGTGATACTGCTGTTTTTATACATACAGTTTGTTCACAAAAACACAGATTTTGGCTGCTTTACTCCAATGCAGATTGATTACAAAGTTTACAAGCGAACTGGTAAATTGTTGATGCAATTTATATTAGCCAAGCTTAACGCTAAGCACTACAATCACGCATACTCTGCTATGTATATCAAGTTGAATCGCTTCAATTCTAACCATATATTGCAGGTTTCTGAATAGGTAAGAGCAGCATCGGCCTAGCTTTGTTTTGTTCATAAACTCCTGCCGGATGAAGATGAAAAATTCCTAATGAAACTGTGTCCTACTTACATTTCAAGCGGCGATTTGTTGAGTTAATCTTTTCTGTTTGGTTGTGTTGAAACTTTATACATACAGTTTGTTCACAAAAACACAGATTTTGGCTGCTTTACTCCAATGCAGATTGATTACAAAGTTTACAAGCGAACTGGTAAATTGTTGATGCAATTTATATTAGCCAAGCTTAACGCTAAGCACTACAATCACGCATACTCTGCTATGTATATCAAGTTGAATCGCTTCAATTCTAACCATATATTGCAGGTTTCTGAATGGATAAGAGCAGCATCGGCCTAGCTTCGTTTTGTTCAAAAACTCCTGCCGGATGAAGATGAAAAATTCCTAATGAAACTGTGTCCTACTTACATTTCAAGTGGCGATTTGTTGAGTTAATCTCTTCTGTTTGGTTGTGTTGAAACTTGATCATTGTGTATAAATATAACGTATGTTTGGACCACGTATGAAGCAAAATATGGACAATTTTAAACCGGAATTCCGGTTCCGGTACAAAGCACAACCCATATCTTGGTACGTAGGTCACAGGCACGTTCAAAGGAATCCCTCCATCATTTTCAGCATCCTCGAAAACCTTTATAATCACAGATGAAACAAATTATAATATATTGAAAACCATGCAAGAAGTGAGGGCAGAAAATGCAGTGCCCTTCCGGAAATGAAATATTGTATCAAAGATACGTTTAAATGAATTACCTCATCGTTTTCATGAACCTCGAAAACATTTATAATATCACAGATGAACCAAATTATAGCATCCTATATACTAATTGCCTGCTTGTTGGTTTGTTTGTATGTCCCAAGTTTTGTGTCCGTCAGATATTTTTGACCATAATTTTTGAACCCGTCAATGAATTTGGACAGGCTTTCTGTTGGGTAAAAATCGATATGGGAACGTGGGAACAAAATTTTTGGCTACCCCTGGCCATTCTCACACACAGCGCCCCTTGAATTCCAAAATAACGTTATTTTAGAGGTTTTGTAACTTTTCAACGAGTCGATGATTCTTTTAGCCGGGGGAATACGTTTGACATTAGAAATTACTCCATTTTGCGACATAACAACAATAAATTTATTTCAGCAATGCTTGCCGCAGGTTGCCCAAACTAAATTTATGTAGGTCATAACATTATTAAAGTATTAAATCACATATTAAAGTAGACCTGAGCGATACAAATTACACGGCATTGCCTTTGGCTAAACCACGGCTTATGCTCAGTAACTGTTAAGCAAAGAGGTCTACAGCTACGGACAAAAATAAAGGAAAGCTTTTCCGCGAAAAAGTCAAGAAAAATTAACAGGTGCTATTTAATATGATATTCGCGAAAAATTTGCTTTTATTAGTAGAAGTTCCACGGGTTGTTGCTTCAGTCTGCAATGAGCAATTGGAAATCTAAATGCCATGCCGCTATAAACACCTTACCAATAAAATGCAAAGGTGGCTTGAATATATTTAACAGTTGTAAAGACAATAGAAATTAAATTTTCAATATTCTAACATCTGAGGACACACTATATTTTGGAAATAGGTTTTGTTAAACCGTAAAACCCTTAAAATTCCTGAAGTGGCATGAAATATTCATGACGGATTTTAGTTAAGAACACCACTCTGTTCAGCGTATCGAAAAGCCTATAGAGCATTTATGTTACCCTGCACATAATACAATAGTAACTCGCAAACCAGGATGAAACGTAGCGAGCGTGGTTTAATTTTAAGTTGTCGTTTTGTCTAATCAATTGTAACAGTCTCTGCTTGATGTATATACCACTCCAAAACTTCTTGAACCCTGAATCCATTAAAAATCCAAAAGCCTCGTCAACCCTAAGCCAATCGAAAACAACTGATAACACATCAAGTATTTGTGCTGATCTCTAGACGACAAAACCGTCGTATTCAGCCTGCCGAAAAAATATATAGACAATTCTTGATGACCAGTATGCAATACGAACTAACAGAAGACAGACTATATTCTGAAAATCTGGTTTATCGAACCTAAACCCTATGAAGCCCAATGAAAACGCTTGAAATATGCACGCTGGACTCAAGATAACCAAATCTTTGTATTCAGCGTTCAGAAAACCTACATATAAACCATTTTGGATGCCATGCACGCAATGTGTAACCAATCAAATGAAAAAGCACTACATGTTACAAATCCGGTTCGTCAACCGTAAAGCACTTCGAACGCCATGAAAAGCTATAATATAGTCAAGTTCGCGGTAGTTCGTAAAATCATCGTATTCAGTGCGCTTGGTAACCTAAAAATTCTCCCTTGTAAGTTAAAAACACGCAATAACATGCCGAACATTGAAAAATCGCTATTTCTGGCAAAGGGTCGACAAACCATATTCGACCCCACAGTAGTCCATTAAAAAACTGTGTCAGCATAGTTGTAGATCATGCTAAGCCGGTGCGTACCATGTGTCGCGAGATATAAGCTGCGAAAGACTGGTACCCATTTGGCCAAGTTTGGTAAAGAACACTTAAAAACTTGTTTTTTGTCATTTTGACGCAGAAGATGGGGTCGGAGCTGTTTGCGTTCAACTAAAAGGCGCACGGTCGTGAATTTTGCTATAGAATAAAAAATTTATCGAAATCCAACCATAGTTACGAATGGCAGAAACAAACAAACAAAGAAATTTTTGAGGATTTTAGCTTCCTAGTGGAAACTCCACCCGCTTCGTCTCAATAAGCGAAAAAATGAAGACAGACCACATTCCTGGAAATCGGGTACGTGAACCGTAACACCCTTCAGACACCTGAACAGGCATAATATAGATGAGTTGGACCCTACATTGCAATTGTATTCAGTATGGTTTATAGCCTTGCACTCGAAAGCACAAACTTGACGAAACTTGAAAAATCGATTTCTGGTAAATTAACTGACATATTAGCGCTCATAATCATATAGTGCCAGCCACGGCCCTATATGAGGTACCACACAGAAGTGATTTTTAGAAATGTTTGTATCTCGATGAACTGCTTCATTTATCAATGTGACACCTCTGTATGTTGGCTTGGGAGAACCCTAGTACACATATGACCACACCCGTCAAAGATCATTAACAGCCATTTATCACCGTGTTGACTCAGCAGATGGGGTACGAGCTCTAAGAGTTCGACAAAAGGGTATGCGATTAGAACTTTTACTGTTAAACAGTTTCGTTGAAGTCCATTGCGCCGAAAATGAGTTATGGGTAGCACTGGCGGACAAACAAATTTTAGTATTTTCCCACCAAGCGCTCTCTTTAAAGAACGATCGCATTCTTAAACACAGATGAATATTTACTGTGACATGTATATCGGAAAGTTAAAACAAAGCGTACGGTTTGTGGATAAGACAGCGGCCGCAATCGGTCATAGTCCTCTTGTCCCGCTGTATCCCATAGCCCGAGGTTGATCGGTTTGCCATCAACCATCACATTCGCAGAATAATTGTCAAATCTGAAACACAACAATGCATGTGATGTACCATAATTGTAACTGTAATTTAAATCAACACATAACTAGTTATTTCCGCGGCAACAGGGAATTGGACTGAGTGTGGATAGTCTGCGTTTAATAACTATTTCGAGGATTGAAACTGAACTTCCTGATAGCCATTCAAAGCCGAACACAACCTGCACACATATTAAAACCATAATATCATTTACTCATTCTTCCAATAACAAAATATGAAAGCCCTCAAAAACAATAAATAAAAATTATTTGAAGCATCATTTATCTACGACATGGGGTTCCATTGTTTGCCGTGCTGAATGCATGCATTAAAATATAATAGGTTTCGAAGTATTCAAAAACACTGAAAACTTATAGATTTACTCTAGCTAGTTATGAACAACCACGCAAATCAAAAACCCAGAACTTTGATGATTGTTGTTGCAAAAATATAAGTTTTTATCTTCCCCTGCAGCGTGCCAAAGGGTTAACGATAGTCATTTCCGGATATTGTCCGGTACGTTATGATATCAGGACAACCCATATTATTTAACTGCAAGTCCTGTAACAAGTATTGACATTGCATCCTGTAATCAGTTTCAAGACTCAAACAGAGGCTTCTCGGAGGAGCAAATAGCTTCTTTGATGCGAGATTACCTAGAAGTTACTGATTGCAGCTGTTTTTCTATGGCTCTCTGAAAAACGATTTTGGTGTGGTTGTGCATATGGCTTTAGGCGGTCGATTTGTGACTTTGGTCGTCTTTAGTTCCCGGTTACGTAAGAAGGTCAAATAATTCTTTATGTCTGACGAAGACCACAGGAGAAATTCCGTTCTAAAACCAAAAATTTTGCTAATTTTGTCAAAATTTGTTTCAAATGGCACGCTTTTTATCTCCATCAAAAGCGCTTTGTCAGTGTTTGTGACACTATTTTAACCGTTTTTTCTGGGCAACATGCCCCCTGGCAAAATCGGCCGCGACCCCCTCCCCAGTTCAGAACCAGGGGCCCCTTGGTGCATGCACCCTGGCAAAATTTTCAGCGAATGGAGAGCCCAGTAGTCGTCTGTCGAAAGAGGACCCAGGTCATGAGCAGGTGGACGCAAATCGTACAACTCTGGGGCTTAAAACCTTCAAATATACACCTCGGAATCGAAACAGACAATGAAGGTGTAGTGGCCGCTGATGTTTTTCGAGTATCGCAAAGGCTACTGTTGACATGCCCTCTCTTAATCGCTTCTGGGAAAAAGATCAGCCACCATAATACCAAGACGTGCATACCGTTCCAGTATAAGACCGGTGCTGATTTATGGTGTGAAGAGTGCCCAGTGCTGAAAGCAAGCAATCGGCTACTAGGATTGTTCGAATATCGATGCATCCGTTTGATGCTCTGCATATATCATCGGGATATATCACCTGGTATCACCTGGCCCCAGCACCATTGACTGAATGTCGGTTGACTGAGGTCGCCACCATATCACACAACTGCCTCCACTGTAGCCGGTCCATTGCTGTTGTGACCATCATTTTGAAGGGGTTGGCATTCCAAGCTCTTCTTGGCACGTATCGGAAGTGTCGTTCAAAATCTTTAGTCGTTTGTCTCTTCCAGGTGTCTACTGCTCGGCCACGTGGCCGTTTCCAATCTGGAGGCGTGTCAGAGAGCAGCAGTATGTTGGGCCATCTGTCATTTGTCATTCGCAGAATGTGGCCAAGCAATGAGGATCGTGACTTGGCGATGTATTCTTGAACTGACAGCTTGTGCTTGCAGGTTTGCTGGATGGTCGCATTGGGCACATGGTCAAACTTGGTGATGCCAAGAATACGACGCCGACAAAAATTTTCAAATACGTCTAGCTGGCGCACTTCACTGCAGCGAACGCTCCATGTTCCACAAGCATAGTACAGAACTGGCCGTATTGCAACGTCGTAGATTTTTAACTTGGTATTTAATGTCACAGTTTGTGATTTCCATAACCGTGACAGTTGACAAAAGGCAGTTCTAGCTTTGGAGATTCGGTTGTTAATTTCGTCTCCGAAGTTGCCTGTTGGTGATATCACGCTGCCTAGATAGCAGAATGATGTGACTTCTTCTAGCGTTTGACCGTTCAGACTGATGTTATCATTGTCGGTGCAGCAGCATTTCATTATTTTGGTTTTTATTGGAATTAATGACAAGACCGACCCTGGATGCGGTTGCTGAAATTCGGTGTAACATATCGCGCACCTGGCCTACAGATTCTCCAAATATTGCGATATCATCGGCGTATGCAGCATCGGTACACCGTAGGCCATAGGAATTACATACAATGCCATCAGTGTTTCTTAGAGAACATTCCATAACCCAGTCCACTGCAAAATTGAAAAGAGTGGGGATAGAATTGAACCTTGACGAACTCCTGATGGGAATGGGATGATCGGGATATATTAACCAAGACTAAAGTTCGTCAGCGTTTTGGTATATACTACAGAACTCCTAGCGGTTACGTCAAACATCGACGGCTAACACGGTTTGATTATGTTTACTATTATTGGCTAACACGGTTATCTCGTTTACCTATTCCGACTATCAATGGCCACTGCTAACAATCCTCGCCGATTGGCGACATGCATATATAACCCCAATTTTTAAATCTGGAAATAAAAACGATAAATCAAATTAATGTCCGATTAGCTTAACATCTTGCTGCTGTAAAACAATGGAAAAGGCAATCCGCTCTCAGGTAGTAGCTTATGCAATCCGCCATTCCTTGTGGTTTAATAATCAATACGGCTCAAACTAAATGCACTGAACTGCAATACATCGATTATTTGAAATCAGTAACAAAAATTGTCGATGATGGTGATTCAGCCGATACTATATACCTTGACTTTAAAAAAGCTTTTGATCGAGTTCCACATAAGCGATTAATAAATAAATTGGCAGGATACGGATTGGATAATCCCCTATTGGGCTGGCTTTGCGTATACCTGTACCGTACTCACCGGTACCGATTCTTTACTTGTCGTCCTGATCTACCGCCCCGAGTCTAACTGCCCAGATACGAACAATCGTTTATACAGCGAAATTCGTCGCTGCACTAATTCCGGCCATTCTCATGTAGTCACTATGTGCGATTTTAATATGAAAGAGGTAAGCTGGGACGGTTTCTCTTGGCCAACTAAATGTGATATGTTCATGGAAACTTTTCAAGATACTGGTCTATTTCAACATGTAAATGAACCCACTAGAATTACTAATGTGTTAGATTTGGTGTTCTCCAACGAACAATATATTATTAATCGAGTCAAAGTTGGCCCGGGACTGGGAAAAAGCGATCATTTATCTGTATTGTTTCAAATCACAACCGGGTACTACTCAACCGCTTCTTTCAAGTCCTATCGACCAGATTATAATAAAATCAACTGGATCAAGTTTCGTGATTGTCTTACCGCTAACCTTACCAGCATTGATGCATATGACCTTATATCAGATCCTTGGAGCAAAGTAGACAATGCTATCAAACAGTCAACTCGAACTATATGTCACCGTCAACATACTCATAACACTTCTTCTTCTAAGCCAATATGGGCCGATTTTCGTTGCACTCAAGCTCTCAAGCGACAAAAAACGAGGCTACGTAAATTTCAACGAACTCGCAGTTCTGATGACCTCATCAAATATGTCGTATGTAGTCGTCACGTCCAAAACGAGTGTCAGAGAGCGGTATTTAGGTACGAATCTAAACTTGCAGCTAATATCAAACACGATGCTAAATCATTCTGGAAATATGTTAACAGATCACTAAAATCTAAAGTTCACATAGGCCCACTTTTGAAAGACGACCTTTCGTATACAATATCGGACTCTGATTGCGCAGATACGCTTGCTCAATATTTTTCATCTGTTTACCAAATCGAACCTGATGGTCTTCCCATGTGCACTAGCCGCAACAAACGTTGTTTTGGATACTGTTTTTTCACCTGATGATATCCGTGCTGCAATCAATAAAACTAAACGAAATTCAGCTCCGGGTCCCGATAGCATACCAGCTGTTGTTTTCAAGGAATGCATAACTGAGCTTACACCGTTTCTGTGTCGCGCATATCAATATTTACTGAATAATAACATAGTTCCACATAGTTGGTTAAAAGCTAACGTCATTCCCATACACAAATCCGGCGCGAGTAACTTACCACAAAATTACAGTCCAATAAGTTTGACTAGTTGTGGTGGTAAAATCATGGAGTCTGTGCTTGCAAAAAAATTGTTAGACCATGCATTGACTAATAATCTTTTCAACAATACGCAATTTGGATTTCTCCCAGGGCGTTCATGTTTGTTACAGCTATTGGATTATGTTAATTGGCTTGTGTCTGCTATCAACGATGGAGATTGCGTTGACGTAGTTTATTTGGACTTTAGAAAAGCGTTTGACCGAGTACCGAGACGTAGGCTGATTCACAAATTGAGGGCTCATGGTGTCTGTGGTGCGCTACTTGACTGGATCGAAAATTTTTTAACAATTCGTTCACAATCGGTAGATGTAAGCTCATCTGCATCAAGAACCTTTTCGGTACCCAGCGGAGTGCCGCAAGGCAGTGTATTGGGTCCCATACTATTCTTATACTATATTAATGATATAGATGACCGCGTATCTGGAGGTATCCTCAAATTCGCAGATGATACTAAGTTGTTTCGTAGACTTATTCACGTTCCTACCAGCCCTTATCCATATCACCTCGATACAATCATTATGCAAAACGACCTGGACAATCTACGAGATTGGTGCTCTGACTGGCTTATGGACTTTAACGTTAAAAAGTGTATTTGTTTGCACTTCGGTCATCACAATCCAGCGCATATATATACTTTGAACGGTGAAGCTATACCAAGTAAACCATCGGCCAAAGATTTAGGCATCACTATATCTACTGATATGAAATTTTCGGAACACTGTTCCAAAGTTGTCCGCTCTGCTGAATTTTCGCTTTGGGCTATAAGAAAAACAATGAAATATCTTTCCAAACAATCATTTCTCTTGTTGTATAAATCTCTCGTCCGTTCAAAACTCGAATATTGCTCCTCAGTCTGGTGTCTCCATTTTATCCGCGACATTGAGCTTATTGAACGAGTGCAGCGCAGGGCGACTAAATTATTTCTTCCTGTACGTGAGCTGCCATACGAACAACGACTACAAAGCCTAGGGCTACAAACTCTTCAGACCAGACGACATCGAAATGATTTAATTCTCCTTCACAAATTGTGTCATGGGCTCGTCGACATCCCCATCCTTCGATTTTTCGAGTGGGCACCTACATCCAATCTACGTGGTCACAACTTTAAACTTCGAACAAGATATATACCAAGGCGAGACTGTTCCAAGTACTCATTCGCTATGAGGGTTGTTCAGTCGTGGAATCAACTTCCAGCAATTGTTGTCAACGCCCCAAATATAAATGCTTTCAAGAAACTGCTCCATGACTCCAACTCCATAAGCTCCTTATAGTCGCTACAGATGCTGCTGCCTGCGTTTTTCAATCTTCAGGTGCATACACTACGGTTCGAATTGCATCTCAAGTCAAATACCAGCCGTCTTGTCGGCTGTTTCCACACGTCGTTGTCGATCTTTCATCCTATCAATCTGTGGCGACTATCGTTGACGTGTGCTGGGTAATAAAGACCTACATGATAGATTCCAAAGTATTGTAATAAATGGTGCTGCATCTGCTGAAGTAACAGTAACATCAGGGGTCCCATAGGGGTTTGTTATAGACCCAGTACTCTTGCTATTTTACAAAAACGATCTAAGTGATCCTGTTTTAGTGAAGGTTGGATGTTTGTGGACGATCCTAAACTAATGCGGCGTATTAACAAGTATTTTTAATGGCTAAACGATTTTAATGTTACTAAGTGCGCTGCTCTTCATTCTGGTTACCATAATCGTCAGTTCAACAATACACTAAATAGCCAGGAAATTTTTCCACAGAACACTGTAGTATCTGATCTGGGGGTAAAAATATGTAATAACTTAAAACCTTCACTTCATTGTGCCGGCGCTGTATCTAGTGCCAATGGAGTGCTGCGTTTAATATAGCGTACATGGAGGTTTTGCGATAAAACTACATTTCTCATCCTGTGCTATGCTCTTGTGCGGTCGAAACTAGATTACGCCAGCTCTGCGTGGAATCCACACTATCAGAGGGATGTCGCGCTCATTGAAAATGTGCAAGCACCGACTACGAAGTTTACTAAATCTCTCCGACGTTTGGACTATAATGGGAGTCTCAAGTGGTTTGGACTACAGACACTGGAACGTCGGCGTTTGCGGTCGGATGTAATAATGGTGTACAAAATGCTCCATGGACATGTAAACTACGATTGGTCTCGCGTCTTCACGTTAACAGGGTAACCGGAACACGTCAACATGGCTTAAACCTGCGCCCTCTCAGCACTCCACGGCTCAACAATCGAAAGTACTTTTTCGCCCACCGAGTTATAAGTATATGGAACGGTCTGCCGGAAACAGTCGTAAAAGCCGAAACAGTCAATTCAAAACTTTGCTCCACAACTCACATAACGCGATTACGTCGTAGAGATACGTCTGCTGCCGAATTGTTTTGCTTGTCAGTACAACAGAAATCACGAAAACCAGCCGATTCTCTTTTCGGCTTACGCCTCGTCACGACAGAAACTAGCAACTCAACGTCGCTACGATGAATATGGTGGCGATGATGCGCGCTGTAAGCATGTTGCAAGAATGTTGGGATATATGGTACCGCATAGAACTTTATTTTGCCGATTATATATGTGCTTGTAAGCACATATCAGGGATCGTAAAGAAGGGTTGTTATAACTAGTGACTCTATCAAGATTGCAGAACGTAGTAAAGCATACGTACACTTGCGCCTTTTGCATGCACAGCCAATTAGCTCTCGATAGCATACGTCGATATACTATATGTGGATATTACACAATACCGCATAAAATATAACAAACCCAACACCGGCAATAAGTTTCCCATGCCCGAAAACCACTCAAGTGCAAGCTATCCGCCTGACAGGAAGTCACAATAAAATTAGGAAATTTGGGTCGAGGAAGTACGGGGGCGCCATGCAAACGTACCCATGCATACCTGAAAAACCTAACTCCAGAACCGGAGCCTTAATCGAAAAACAAAAAAAAACGCGCATCGGCATTTATCATTTTACTATGAAACAAAACCAACCAGAGAAAAAATTCGAAAGTTAAGATAAAATAACTTTGCTTCCGTGAAGGGTACTAAAATGGAGTAAAAACCCTAATTTTGACCTCTAACCACGAACCATGGAGGAGCCATACCCCGTCTCCATGGAACCATATGTCGCACAGCAAAACTAAAACCGGCAATGAGTTTCTCATGACCGGAAACCCCCAAGTGAATCTTTTCAGCCGTCCAGGAAGTCAGAAAAAATTTTCGAATTTTGGGTCGAGGAACCATGGGGGCGCCATACCCCGTACCTTAAACCCCATAACTCCAGAACCGGACCCTTAATCGAAAAACAAAAAATTAGGGCATTTATCAATTTACTATGAAATAAAACCAACCAGAGAAAACATCGAAAGTTAAGATATAAATAACATTGGTTCCGTGAAGGGTACTAAAATTGGGCAGAAACCCACATTTTGACTCCTGACCCCGGAACCAGACCCCAAATCAAAAAAGCTCGGGTATGTACATGGTAAATTGACTATGCCGGTTCGAATGAGCTCAAGATCATAGAAATTAGTTAAGTCGTCCCCAAGTTATGGCCGATCACACACATACAGACGGAATTTAAATGCTTTCACCCCTGCAACACACAATCTCCACAACGTTCTGACGACTGTTTCTAGGTGTTGGCGTTTCACTGGTGAAATCAGGTTTAAGGAAACACTAAGCAATGAGCCAAAACTAGCTCTACTTCTTGCACCAACTAGTCCTCAAGCGTAAATAATTTAAGAGCCTCATAACTCGTATTGTCTGAAAATGGTTTAAGGCAAATAGAAGTCAATCCAAAGCACCTATCTGGTGCTGTTTTGTTATTTTAAAGAGAACAAATCATATGAAAAGTCTATTTTTCTTACATTTTACATAGTAAATTGTTGAGTTCAGTTTGTTTTTTGTAGGAGAAGGAAAATTAATCACAGTACTTATAAATTTATATATATATATACATACATGTTTTTGGACAACTGTAGCAAAATGTTGAAAAGTTTATCCGGAATTCCGGCTACAGTATGGTTCCTGCCTTTTCCAGTAATCGCACCGGGATCATGATTTTCGCAGGGACCGGAATACCGGTTACTGTCTAATATATATTTAAAAGAAACCTGTGACGCTTTGGGACGGCAGTTAAACAAAACTGTACACTCATTTAAAAGCAACTGCCTTAAATGCTGGGTAAATATTGCAAAACTCGACTGCATTATCCACATCGTGAATAGCCAAGTCACGTAGCCACAATGCATCGTGTTCATACATGAACGACATAGTTTATAAAATCATTATGAACACTTGGTTACAACTACAGTACGTGGAATGGAATAATCATCATTCTATTAAATAACGATAGCTGGCGTAACGCAAAATTAGTCCTCTAAATACTACTAAGACCTATCTATAAATTTCAAGAGGCATTACGCGACCTCTAAAACCAATATAACTACTGCACTTACACGGTAGGTATATATTCTCCGGGAAAGGCATTTGTCGTATAACTGATCAACAAGCATGTTTTACCAACGGCTCTGAAATAATAGCATACAATGTTGATACAACAAATGTAAAATGGTTAATGGTACATATTGCTTTATGTATATATATCAATAAAATGAGTACCAACACTTTAATGAATTCATACACCAAACAGTCATAAAGTATTATTATTTTGTTTACGCTCCTTCAACTTTCTACAAATAGAAGCTGCTGCAAACTGGCTACGGAATATTTTATATTAAAATGTATACATGGTTTTTGGTATGCTCGCATGACAAGCATACATATATATACTCATTTAATACTGTATATATTTATACATACTAACACAGTGAAAATACACGCTACTTGAAACAAGAATGTCGTAAACCATATATACAAGTGATGCACTACGAAATGTCAAACAATTTAAAAATGATCTTACCCGTCACCAACAACAACACATTTAATGGCTTGCATAGCAATTACCAATTCATTCAAAATAGCTCGTGAAAGAAGCTATAAGTATATACGTAATTCTTTATTTAAAATAATATTAATTAAAATTAATTTGCTCTGTAAACACCTGAAACGCTTACAAAAAAACTTTAAGAAAATTTGGATTCAATAAAAATCAATAATTTCACTTACTGTTGAATATCCTGCCACGTCATCGCTAGTATTACAGTGTACAGAGTCAGTATTGAACATAAGAACCGAAGAACGAGGGTGGACAGACAAGGTTACAACGAACGGTGGCTACCCGATCATCAGCTTAGTAACTTTAGTGGAAATAAACTTGAAAAAACGTCCCTTACTCAAATAATAACTGAAAACTAATTTGTAATTATTCATTTTTATAGATTTCTTTATATTATACATGTGCAATGTAATTTTATCAACACGTGCGCTTGTGCGCGTGCACTATATTCGGATCTGTCTTGACAAAGGGCCGCTGCACGATCATTGGCGAAACAGAAAAGGTCGCGGAATAATTCGTCGAAATTGTAAATAAATAGAGCGGTGCCAATATGCTGTCAGCGTACATCGAAGGCACACAATTGAAGGGTCAGCAACGCAAAACATGGTTTCAGCTGCGAAATCGAAGATTGAATTCAAGCATGAAGAATATTAAGTAGCAATTAACCGCCAGAGTTTGAATTAACAAATACACAAGTGCTTCAGCCGTTGGTGGAATAATATAAAATAGTTCAAGATAAGGCAGCAAAAATAGCACAATTGGACCGAGTAAAGAAAAACCAATGGAAACCAAAAATAGTGATAAAATCATAGGCGTCGAAGGTCCGTCGGCGAAGGAGGTTCTCAGAAGTTAGTTGTAGACCCCGACATTTTTCCCCATTTTAATATTTCCACAATTACTGCTAAAATTTTTGGCGCGCGACTGGGCGGTGTTCGACCGTAATGGATAAACTACAAAGTCCAATTGTCAATGATACGCACAGCGATAGATTCACAGACTGAGAAATAAACACCTGGCTCAGGAACGTGGGGACACCAATATAATAAAAGAACAATCACTTCAAAAAGCTGCAAAAGAACAAACAGGTTCAAAATCCACAACGATACCGGTCGAAATAGAGTATCTAAAACAAGTAAAGCCGGTGAACGACGACACAAGACGCGCCAAAACAAATAGAGCCGATTCAAAAACGAAAGGAGCCATAACAAGTGCCGGACGATTAACAACCGTGTATATACTTCTCCACAAGCGAATGTCGGAAATGGGACATAGCGCTCAGCGGGGGAGGGGCAGATAATTACCCGCCTCATGACCAGCCACAACCGCCGAAAACTGTCGTGGTTACGCCAAAAATTACGCCCAAAAAAGATACAGAAACAGTAAAACCAGAATAAAGCAAATCTAGTTTGAGACCAAGAGGAAGGAGTTTCGGGCCTGAGTTGGAGTCAGAATCAGGAATTGTTTCACTACATGGTCGAACCTACAACACCGTAAAATAGATATCAAAGTCGGTGTTGGTTATTTTGTATTGTAATCCAAGAGAAGTTTTAACATGACGTGGCACTGCGTACATTCGAATTGAGATGTTTGAAACATTCAGTGTGCAAATTACCGTTTAGTTATTGTAAACAACAGCTAAACTGGCTATTCTGATTGTGACTGTACTAAAGATTCAGTGACTGTATTTTGCAATCTGTTTACGTTTTGCATAGTGTTTGTCGCTATTACCACTGTCGCACTTGCGATAAACGCAGGACTCTCGTTTACCTAATTTTCAGAAATATCTAATAATCATACATAAAGCTTATGAGTACGATTGTTTATGACGGGTTGTCTTCATATCCATAGTAAGGCGTCTCGTTGCCCATTGCGTTATTTCATCGTCGCTCTAACCGTCAATTGCCTTATTTCATCGTAGCAGCGTGGCTCTAACAGTTGTCAATTGCCTTATTTCATCGTCGCACCGTAACTCTAGCCGTCGTCAACATCCTTCACCAACTTGCTGGCGTCAGTATCACGTCACTATCATTACCCAAGAAACTAGCGAGACAATCAGCCGGAAAGGCTGCTATCGAGAGGTTGTGCTACGGCGTTCTTTCTAATGGTTTGTAACGCCGCCGTCCGAGTGACCACCATCCAAGAAAGGTGTCTCGCCGCGTTTGGCCAGTCTACTACAGAGTAGTTGCACCTATTTCGCACCAACAACTGAATTATATTCACAAACAATCATAATCTCGTGTCATCATCGAGCTGTGTCTTTTCCGTCACCGCGTTCTCTGCGGCCGTCGTTCCTAACTTCCTCCACCGCGGGTAAGACTTGATTTCTCAAAAACCTTGGGGTCTCAGCAACCGGTAGAGCAGCAACCACAAGAACCGGAACAGGCGCAACCGATACTGCAACATCAGCGTAGAATGAATATATACCTTTCCACAACCAGATCCTGCACCACACTGACTTTCAGCAACCATCCACAACTGCCAAATCTGTGCTCAAATTGAAACAGGAAATGCAAATTCCAAGGACGGACGATCAAAGTCGGGTTATAATGGTAGCCGTTAATCACCATTTCGCTGAAGAACTAGGAAAACAGCGAGTCATATCAAAAGAAATCAAAAAAGTCTACTTCGAAGCTCCTGATACAGTGGCAACAGCGAATCAAGCAAAAGGATGAGCAATTGCAACAGCAACCGCAACGCGAAGAACCGAAGCATCACCACAGCAGGACCAATCGGCTCAATAGCAAGTCGGGGAATTTCAACAACTCAACGATGCACACGAAGCTGAGTCCGCAGCAACGACTAGAGCAAATCGGTAACAACGGCGTGCCGATTTTGACATCTTGCGAGCACGGTCACAAAAGATAAAAACTCGCTTGCCAACAATGCGACGATGCGCTACGGAAGCCAAATGGAATTTTCGCAGGATAAAATTGGACTAACTAGCAGCCGCTGCAGCATCAGCACCGCTCAAGTCGGAAATCTTCCGACTACGAACATTACGGTGACGCAAAAACCAGCTGAATCGGATCGATTGTATTCGGAAATTTAGTATATATTTCACGACGACTGTCTATCACAGATACGATAATGTTCCCGAAAAACGTGAGCTATTTCAATTGTTCATCAGACAGCTACTCAACGAATGGCGCGATCTTCTCATGGAGACGATTGGTAACGTGCTGTTACCTTGCTCGTTTCGCTACGGTAAATGGACGTGCAAATTCGCCAGCAGTTTAGGATAATCAAATCTAGAAGCGGTTATAAGCGACATGCTAGATAGCTTTCCTGGCACAATTCATGGACGAATTTATTTCAATTGCTGATTCACCACCACGATGGGGAATACTTACCGAAAATCGTGGCACAACTGGATTAGCAACGAATCGAAATCTGGGCAAATTAAAAAGCATGCCCGTTAAAGCCGATTATAGAACAGATGAAGCGAGTCAAAGAATAACTTCCCACGTCACGTTATCTAAATTTTTTAAATCTAAATCCCTAAATTTTTTGCCCTGTGCGGATTCACTATAATCAACATCATTGTTGTAAACTTAGTGTAAACCCGTACTTAATGGTAATTTCACTTTTTAATCCCTCCCAGTTTAGATTCAGATCCTCCAGTTCGACCTAGGAGAAACTACATCTCTCGACCCCCTCCTCAGGTGCTCCAGTTACCTTGGAGGTAGTTTGGGTAAGCCAGAACACATGGTGTAAAAACGATTTTCGATAGAAACATTAAAGAGGTGAAATTTAAATTGTTTTCAAAAAGTTCGATGATAACCGTAAAATTGGTGCCTGATATACCCTAAAGGATCAGTAGTTTTATATTAGCATGTTCCACGCAAAATGTGCACGATTTTGAGTAAAAAATTATCAAAAATTGACAATTTTATCCCCCCCGAAAAATACTATTTTTTAAACAATAAGCTAACGCTAGGGTTGTAAAAGGTAGGTAGGTTGGTCTGATAAAATGGCTGCAGTGCTTTAGAATAGACAAAATTTTACTGGTGAATGAGCCACATCAGAGGTGTATATTAAGCAACCGGTTTTCTGTAGTTCGGTTTATAAATGCTACTGCGCTTTTCTGCTACACTGGTGCTTTATTTTAAGCATGTTTCCGCCACTTTGGCCAAACTGAGGTTTTTTCAGATAAGTTATTTTCTGGCATTGAGGCCAACTGATCCAGCCCCACCCCCGCCCTCAAACAGCTGAAAGTTTAAAAAATTTGCTGTGTTAATTTTCAAACTTTTTTAATGATTATTTGTCATCAGAATTGATAAACCATGGATTAATGTATTTATTTCTACTCCAGATACATTTTTACTTTGAAAATTTCCCGGCGGGAGAGACACACATCGTTTTCAAAAGGTGTGAGGACTCTTGCATATTTTTATGGATCGAAGTTAGAAAGTCTGACTGAGTGTAAAATATATGTCTTTGTCTGAGCATGTCGAACGTAAAACCATTGTTGGTGTGCACTCTCAGTAAAATACAAAATAAATTTTTGTGGGGGAGGGGGAAAGGAAGTGGCACCCTTGTGGCGCAGATCGAGACTTTGGCATTTTTGTACCAGCTGCCGCTACCCGCCAAGGTGCACAGTTATAATTTAGTGCTATATTACAGCGTAAACATTGCGATATCGCATGCATTAAAAATTTCAAGCCATAATTACGCAAGCATGGAAAACAAGGAACCATTTTGTCTAAATTTGCTTTAAAATCGGTTTTTCTTTCCATCAAAAGCGTTTTGGCAGCGTTTCTGACACGATTTTTAACCTTTTTCTTTTTACAAAATGCCCCCTGGCAAAATTTACCGCGAATGGAGAGCCCAGACTGTAACAATAATTTTTCAAAAAGTGCACTCAAATTTTATCTCAATACAGGGATAGTCAGCGGCTTTTTCACAAATCATGCGGTTAAAAGTCACTAGTTGAGATGTGTTGCCGAAAGGTGTTCGAAATGTTTTTGGTATATTTCCTAACTGATGATAGTCGTTTGCGAGCCTGAATCAAAAAGTCCCATAACTAAACGCCGGTTATAGAAATTTACATCAATATAAAATCCTGCCCTGGTGTTCTGATTTTCGTACGATCCGTATTCCTGTACTTGCCCAACGATTATTTCCAATTGAGACTGACAAACTATTATATGTACAGGCTCAACCAAAGCTGAAGCCATTAACTTGGTAGGAGTAGGATGTCCCAGTGTTACTTTACTCGAATGTCTCTGCACGACAATACCGTTCCTAGTGAGTGGTTGTTGTTTATTTAGAATCCGTCGTTGGGGCAATGATGATTCTTACTTTTGATGTTGCTTCGGACACTTTGAGGTCCTTCAGAGCCTTCCTGATTAATCCAGCAAGGGCTCTTGGTATGCCCCAACCGACCACATGAATCCCACATTGGTGGAGAGCCCTTCGTATTGTTCCGTTGTTGTTGCCGTGCTTGGTCGACGGCAACCCGGTATGAGGTTAGTCTTTGGTTTGAATTCCGATTATGCGACCAGGCTTTGCCTTGAACCGCTGTTCGTTCACATATGCTTGTAAAATCTGCTGCGGCTGCCATAACTGCTAACCCGGCATGGCCAGTTGCATTGTGAGAAATTACTATTGAATTGCGAATGAGCAAACGTGTTGCACATGTCCCAATTGCCAACAGAGTACACATTGAAGCATCGTATTTGTATTTGAAAATTGTCCCTTGTGAAAATAATTTGAAGTTTGGTTACCTGAGTATTCAACTTGATCCGTACCACAGTAGCTAGGGGGCCCAGTGTTTGTGGACCCGGAACCACTATATATATAGAGGCATATCTTACTGGTATGGCGATCCTCGATACATATCGTTATTGATACAGAAATCGTCTATTACGAAACCTTTGGCTTAACGGTTGTTCCCAGGTTCGCAACTAACGTGCTTATTAGTTCCGTTGAAATCCTTTTGAAACTGATCGTCTAACAATTTGGTGGCGACCACTTTTTCCGCAAGCGTGGCGAACGCGGCACCCTTTGAGTTTTTAGTGACACCTCGGAGCCCAACGGCCAAAGTCGACTTGATGAGATTCTGTATTGCTATTATTTCAGTCATGGAATCTGACAGATTGTGCCTCCAACATCGCTAATTATCAACGAAATCAAAACTGTGTTTATGTTTTGCTTAGTTTCCTGACTTCTATTTAGGTGGTTTGCGAAAGTCTGCAGTCGATTGACGCGGTCTTTTGATTTCATGAATGAATACCTCAAGACCTTCGAGCACTTCAAGCTTATCATGTTCCCAAGTTCCCAAATAGTTACGTAATTTTTGGCCCGATCTACGAATTTTGTTTTCAATATGCTTAGTTTTTCATGCTCGTCTGTAATGTTATCACTAATGAAATGCTTGTTCAATTGCATGATATAACGGCCAAAGATTGGACCGCCGTTATACGGCTTTAGATCCCACATGTCCCGTTCAGTTCGAACGATAAAATGTTCTGTGATACGAGGGGCTCATCATCTCGCGATATCTCCATGGCATATATACACTTGGACAGTATTTTTTGAGCGCAATCGTGTCACAATATCTGTGGTCCACCGTTGTTATTTCGTGACTGGATTACTACAGAGATTTAAAGCAGCGGTAATGTCTGACTGACTTTTATTATATAACGCCTGCGTTCCTTAGAGGCCAGGGAGTAACCGGAATTCCGGTTCCGGCTAAAAATCGTGTTCCGGTTGCGGTTTGCGGTTCCGGCAAAGGGCAAAAAGGATACCGGAATCGGAATTCCGGTTTAAAAATGAATGAAATTTTCCTAATCTTTGCTTCATCTGCGGTCCAAACACATTGTATTACATACACAGTGACCAAGTTCCAATACAACCAAGCAAAAGAAAATATTAACTCAGCAATTTGCCGTGTGAAACCAACTAGGATACATAATTTCAGTAGGAAATTTTGATTTTGACCCTGCAGAAGCTTGTTAACAAAACAAAGCCAGGTCGATGCTTGTAGCAGCTACTTTACACATTCAGAAGTCTGCGGAGTATATATGTTAGAATTAAACCGGTCCAACTCTGTATCAGAGTATGGACTATGTGGAATACTTAGCTATACGCTTAACTAACTTAAATTGTGTCAGGCGTCAGCCACTGCGCTTTTAAACTTTGTAAAGCAGTCAACATTGAAGTAAAGTAGCGTTATCTGCAACTCAGCCAGAAACAGCGTTATTGGCAATGGACTCTATTTTTATTGAAACTGTGTGAGCAGTATCACCGTTTCTATTGTTTACAGCATTCTGATTAGAAAGTTATCATTATTGTCATCTAACTGGCGGGCACTGGTTACCCCAACACTAGGCTAAAAAGTGTCTCTGACCGTTATCAGAAAATTATAGTATATATACCTTCTATCATTTTCTCTTAGAAACATATAAACCAATAATTTCACGTTTTCTACAGAAAAGCATGTAACATACGAATGTGTAGTAAAGGATTAAAACTGGAGACAGAGCGAAAGTGTTTATTCTACGCTCCATACGTTATAAGTAAATTCAGTTTGACGCAATATACGCAAAGGTGTATATATAGTAGAAGAAATTTTTGCTCTGGGTCCAAAAACCGGCATATTGATCGATAAATAAACATTATTAACTTCCTCAATCTTTTCATCGTTCCAGCAAGTCAATAATGCCATCGCAATACATTAAGTTATTGTAAAAGTTATTTTTAATACATTTTAAGTCCACTGTATATACCTTCATTTCGTCCGTCATGTGTTTTACTATATATATAAGTTTCGAAGACCAGGTTTCGGTTCCGATTTAGATGGACGATTCCGGTTGCTGGTTCCCGTTCGGGTTATTCCCTGCTAGAGGCATATTGCGATCCGTTTACGGCACGTTTGCGGCACATCCATGTGCAACAGTATCGGTGTCCATTGCCTTGATATCCTATGCGTGCTTTCGATCCCTTGTTATTCTATTATATATATCCTGATCTAATTGTAAATCGTTTGAGCCGTATCGTAATGATCCATTCATAAAATGGAAGGACATATTTGAATTATCGTCACTATTATCAAGGGCGTCATGGGCCAAGCCATTATTTTCATCTTGCGCCTGATGGGTGCTATCACTTTCCCGGAAATGTACGAAAATCGACTATTTAGATTTTTATACGTAAGCGGATGGAAAATCTTACGATTTTGGAAAGCATTGTTATATTCCGCATCTTGACCACTGCCGGATGCTGTATATAATCGACCCCGTTAATACCGCCCAAAGTTATATCGAGTTCCAACACCGACAGCGGTATTGTCAAAAAGCAGTATTTGTTTGCACATTTTGTGGTAATTTGGAATTTTGGTTCTAAATACTGTGCTCGCTCGGTTCCTCCCACCGAGATCATGTCGAGTCCCAACACTGACAGCTGTACTGTCAAAATTAACCCTCGCCGTTTGGTCATTTTTAACTAATTTTTCATTTGGACTATCGTTAGATGCCGCTCGTGCTCCGTTCCTTCCGCTGAGGTTATGGCGTCTGCTAGTGCCAATACTAGCACTTTCGAAAAATCCACTATTTTGTGCTTGCATGATTTGTGATGGATCAATATTTGTTTGATGCTTCTTTCGAATTTTTGCCGCTCAACCTCAAAACGCTCAATTTGCTTTTGCGCTATATGATCTAAATAACTCGGTTTTTGCAAAGCTTGCATATTTTGTAATTTTGTTATAACAAAATCAATTTCGTTTTGTTCAGTTTTCCACTGAAAACCCTTGGTCGTTTCTGATATCGCCTAAACTGGACCGCGTGGGTTCATCCATCTGGATAGTTCGAGGTTTAAACATTTATTTTGCGAACTGTTTGTATATTCCTCGGGGATATTTAACAATTCCTGAACCGTTGCATCGTCCAACGAATTATTACTAATAAAAACCTGGCACAACTCTCCTTTATCCCTTTCGATACCTGTTGTTGGCGACGGCTTGGTCGTTGATCATGATTCGAATCCTCATCCAACAGTTCAATCGTCCACCAACCTCCCAATTCCCTGCGACTGTCGGCGGCATTCGCAACATCCTGGCTTTGACAAATTATTTGTATGGCTTGCTTAAAAGTCGCAATACTATAGATGGCACGTTGCCAAAACTCGCACAATTATTATGCTTATTATAAAAATCGATAGTTTCAAAGTTTCCCAAAAAATTTATAGTCGATCGGCCGAGTTCCAATAGTTCGGCATGATAGCGCCTTTTAGAGTAGCAAATATATTCGCCGGCGATAATATGCGAAAAAGGCGTCCCACCCGTAAACGCACGCTAAAACAAATAAATGTATGCTCATGCTCATCCGTAGATAAGCAACATAGGTGATCATATTAATCCACTATCATAGAAATTGAGTAATAACGAGATCGTCCCGCCGAAACAAAAATAAACTTTTATCGTTCCCTATTTCAAAAAATTCGTGCTGATAAAATTATTAGCTAACAAACAAAAAAATTAAAAGCCAACATACAAGCTAGGCCGAACGTGTGAAATATTACTAAATTTTTACTGTTAACTAATACGGTGCAACTTCTATTAGGTTTATAACATTTATTTTACAAGGAATATAATATTATTAGATTAATAAATAAGAAGTACTAAGATTACTTATATGTTGAGCCTTGCTATTTGATACTCAATTCGTTAACCCGTTACACGAAAATCAATTCGCAACTCTTTGCGGAAAACCCGAAATGAACTCCAAAACTGCTAGAAAGAAGTCGCAAACCAGAACCATGTAGCAAAAATATAAATCCCGTATGGCTTATCTGCGCTGAGAATCCATAAAAATAATTGCGACCGGATACTACGGGATGACTACCCAAATGACGTAGCTAAGTAACTTTCCGCGATTAATACCATTTTGATGCTTGTACGATACATGATAATCCTCCGCGCCGAAACTTCCGAGATCACAAAACAAGACTAACGAAAACTAAGACATTAAACTAAAGCATAGCTAATAAGAAAAACAATTGACCATTATGCAGATTAGTAAAACAAGATCAAAATTTTCAAGAAAACCAAAATTTAGGAACCGATGAATATAGAAAAATTTGTTAAAGCCCAAAATTTAAAGTGTTGAAGGGAATTGGACCCAAAGACCCCCTAGCCTACCGGACCCTCGACAGTAAAAAAACTCGCAATATTTATACTTTGTAAATGTTCAACTCATAAAGCACGACTAGCTAAGAATTCTAAAATTAGATTAGCTGGTTATAAAGCTATATGTTGGAAACTTTCAAATTAAAAATAAACCACTTTGTCATTATTATTGGCATTACTACAGTCGACCCATTTACCCATATGTCATTATAAAGTGCATTTTCTCTGCTAAGACAACACGAAGGACTTGTCATTGATAACTACATAACAGTTAAGAAATTTACTATTGCAAAATGCTACAAAATGTGCTTATCTATACTCTAAACACAGGCCGTTGTGTGAATTAAATCAATTATAGGACGTAAAAGTATTAAATTGATTTATTACATATTGCTGTTTTGAGACCGGCGTAGCGAAAAAGCATTAACGTTATCCTGCTATATACACTGTAAAAACTGCCATGTTTACTACATTTGCACTAAATGTGTATCAAGAAAGGTGCTAACTTATAAACAAAGTTGGTAATTTCGCTAAAGTATACGTATTTATTGATCAAGCAAAGACAGTATGCGACTTAAATGCTAAATAAATTACTTGAAACTCATAACCCGCGGCTGTGCGATTCATAATAATAAAGAATAAATTTATGTAGCGCCTTTTTCGCTATCAATAAAATTAATAAATGAAAGCAGGCCAATGGCATAGCAAGAAAACAAAAACTATGATGGGAATAGATGAGTTCAATTTAGGTTTAAATTCAAAGGCAGTCATATTCGAATTCTGAAGATTCAGCGGCAGGTCGCTCCATAACGACGGTCCGAAGAAGCTAAAGCTTATGCTTGGAGACATGCCGCAGTGTACGTTCGTCAGCATGCCTGAAACATTGCATAAATGGAGCATATCGTGAATATATACAGGTGCATTAAAGGCGATACCATTGCGTACACTAATAATTACTTTAAAACTTGTTCCAAATGTAGCCAATAAGTCTAGGGAAATCGGGGATATATGGTCAGAACATTTTGTGCATGTGACTACACTGGCAGCAGTGTGAAGCACTCGACCAAGTGGTTGCAGTTGATGTAATGAAAGGCTGCAGAAAATTACATTGCAGTAGTCAAGTCTGGACATCAGAAATACTCTTTGCTGTCGCGGTATCAAGTCGGCGACACACCCTGCTGTTTTCGCGCAATTACCAAATACAGCAACCAGATAGCTCGGAAATGTGCTTGTCAAAGCACAAAGTAGTGTCAAGGGTTACACCAGACAACTTGATAGAAGCTGATAGTTGAACCATGATATCATTTATTGTGATGGCAGGGCCAGTGAAATGACGACGACCAAAATATATAAATTCGGTTTTGGACTCATTCAGCTTGAACTGATTTGGTTGAAACCATTTCCTTAACTAGAGTAGCACATTCTGCATCAAGTTTATTGTGATGCTTAGATCGGAAACGTCGAAATGCTTTTATAAATTAGTATGTCGTTAGCATATCTATGAACATACAGGCCGGCATGGGGTAGGGGGGTAACCCACGCTGAGCTCCGGACCCCCCTCCCCCCGAGGCCGAAAGCCAGGGGGGTCCCCGTCCGGGGTTGAGGTGCGCGGCCCCCCCCCTCGCTTCCCCCTCCCCCCAGGCAGAAACTGAACTCATGGGCGAAAAATATGGTTGCTAGGACCAAAAAAAGGTCCTCACGACTAACCCCCTATAGGAAAATTTGGTCGGCCAGGGGGGGTTACCCCTCCTGGGATGGCCGCGACCCTCCCCCCGTGGGGGGCCCTTACCCCACTGGCATGACCGACCGCCGACATGTATGCCTATGAAGGTTGACACCAGCTTCGATTATTAGCTCAAAGCTGGGCGCGGTGATTACGTTAAAAAGTATGGTCCGATCACACTTCCTTGCGTGGCACCACTGGTTACTGTAGTCGCTTTTGATAATCTGCTTCCGATTTGAACGTATTGGCGGAGGTTTAACAGATACGACTCAAACCATTTGTGGGATCTAGAGCTAACTCCGACACTGACCAGTCGCTGGAGTATTACGGTGTGGTCGATGGTGTCGAACGCCGGCAATAGATCTGCACCAACCAGCATGGTAATTTGCTTGTTTGCAAAAGCCGTCTGGATATCACTGCGGATGTTGGTGAGTGCAGTTTCGGTAGAATTCCCTCTGCGGTAGGCCGACTGATACTCCGATATCGTTAGTTTCAAGGTATTCGTTGAATTGTTCCAGAACTACACGTTCAATCAGTCTGGACATGAATGATAAGCTAGAAACCGTACGGTAATTCTTCATATCATCGACGTGGGAATTATGTTTTTAAGGCGTGGATAAATAACTGCCATTTTCTCACGTTCAGGCATAACGGATGAGCTCGCTTATTATATGTATTATGGGATGTGATAGTCGACAAACCTTTTTATAATTTTTGGTGATAGTATGTCTAGGGCACAACACTTGAGATTGCTCGAGTTGATTGGGTAGCAAACGTATAATTCGGTAATTTCCTTCAAGTAAACTGATGGCGCGCTAGAGGAGACCATAGCAGTAAAGAGAAAGCCGCTGTCACGGAAGCTTGGATCGAATCTTAATGATTTTCTGAGTAAAAAAGTCAACAAATTCGTCGGCACGCCCAGGTGAGATTGTGGTGGAGCACCACTTACGATTACGCATCGCGTTAATGGCCAATCATTTTTAGTGTTCGTAGTTCCAACCAGTTTGTTTTTCCAGTAATTGTTTAATTTTTGTGGGCCCAGCTCACGGTGGTGTTGCTTTTGTGAACAGTATTGTTGCTTCAGTGATTCCGTTTGGTTGCGTCTCCATGACTTTTCGTATCGCCGTAAGGTTACTTTACTCACACGGCATTCAGAATCAAACCAAGGTGATCCACAGCGATCTTGAATGATCTTGTTTTTCTCAAGGTGCGTGAGCGTTGATAATGTTCGAAAGAGTTTAGTAGAAATATTCGAGGCGAGCGTTAAATCAGCAACCAGACTATAAGTAATTTCGGAATAGAGCAGACGAAAAGTCCTCCGGATTCAAAAAATTCCAATCACGGTATTAGATTGACTTGATTTGTTGCTTAGTGTTTATTCTACAGTTTATTGTTTCTATATTTAGGCTATGATCAGATGCAGCAAATTTTTCTGTGCCGATTTTAGAGACTAAGTGATTATTAAAAGTCATTATTAAATCAAGCGTATTACCCTGATCATGAGTAGGTTCATGAACATGTTGAAGTAGACCGAACGAATCGATCAATAAGTTAAAACTAGAAAGGTCAGGAATTTTAGTCACGCATCATCAGCAGATCTCTCGTATCAATCGTGAGCAAAGTGATCATATCTGCGAATTCCGTATAAAAAAGTGAGAGCTATTATAGTGGAGGACGGTACAAAACAAGTACTATAGCAAGACGTCTTTCAGCATTAATGCTTGTGCCCATAAATTCAAATCTATCGAATGAGCGTTGGCAGATGTTGGTCCGCAAGAACTTCAGTGATAATTCATAAAAATTGTCGCAAGTTCAGCGTCCACGTTGCATTGAAATTGCAAAATCATTGGAATAACCTTCTTTCTATGATATGTGTAACAGCCCAACGTTTCCAGATTTTTTCAAAATGACGAAAATCAATCGCAAAATTACTTTATTAATGCCAAAACACCCTGTTATCGATGGAGCGTGATTCGGTTACATTATGTTGAGTATGTATTGTGGTTCATGGATGAAAAATGTTTTGTTTTTAATAACGATGTTGTCTTGAAGAAAGGACCTAGAAGTGATCTATCCAAGTATGGCATCAGCATGGAGCAATCGTGCATTGTTGACTAAACCGTTTTTTTGGTCAAATACATGAATTTTAACCACGATTTTTTAAATGATGAGCATTTCTTTCAAATGGCCATAAAAATATCCAGGGTTCGATACAAATATAGGAATGCACAATTAAAAAAATAAAATTTAACAGCACTAATGTTCCTTTTCTTATCGATAATTTATAAATCATACCTATTTTTGCAGACTAAAACTCTTGAATCTGCAAAATCGTGTAAGTGGCGACCTCGCTGCTCTCCATCTTGGCGAATTTGGTTTCACTGGGAAAGTTTGACCGAGTCCTCTTGAAACTTTTACTTCGTTTACATCCATCACCGCTAATCACGCCGCGTTTCAGAATTCTTTGTTCGCTATAAATTTTTAGTTTTTTAAGCTTGAGAATAAATTTTTGAGATTCTTGGGACAAAAACTTGGTGAAAATTTTCCCCCGGTTATTGTCAATTTTCTCCCAAATTCGATATGTTTTTGCTCATTTTGCCAGAATATTTCGCGCGCTTGGAGCTGGGGGAAGGTCCGAGCATCATGTATGTTTTAAAGTGACTGATAAGCCTATAGCAAAAATGACCGCGGATCCTTAAATTTAACCAGCGTTTCTCATTAATTACCAAAATTTTGACTAGTCAAATTTTTCACAAAACCCTTGTTGACTGCACTGTGTGGAGCTGTATATTTTCGAATTTGATCTAAGTAAATATATATGGGCGAAGTCGAAGGTTCCAAAAGGGTTCATCTCACCTTCAAGGCTTCCCAATTTCCAGGAGAAGATTTTAACTATTTGTGTCTCTGTAGAATTTGAGACACAAATATTAGGATTAATACATCTTACTAAGCTAAATATCATATGCAAAATGGGAAAATGGAAAAATAGGCAATTGAGAACTAGTGAAATTATAACAAGACAGAAAATTGAGAACCTGGGATTTTTTGATGATGGGAATACAGAAAACTAGTAAAAATGGAGATTTGGAAGTTAGAAAATTGGTAAACGGAAAATCGGTGATTGAAAAGATGGAAAGAAGGAAGAAGTTGGAAGATGGGTAATCGGAAATTTTTGAAAGACGTGAAATTTGGAGGCTGTGAAATTTGGTAGATAGAAAGTTGAAAAATTAGGGAGTTGGGAAATTAGAAATTTGGAAAGATGTCAAATTGGGAAGATGAGAAGTTGGAAAGATTGGAAATTGTGTTAATTGGAAGTTGATAAATATTCTCTTGGTGAGAAGTTGCGAAGATGGGAAATTGGAGCATGGATGTTGGGAAATGGTAATTTGGGAAAACAGGAAAAACCCGGTAGATAAGAAATGGGAGATTGATAGATGGAAAATTGGGAACATGGGAAGCTGGCAAGATGGGAAGTTGACAAGGTGGTAAATCGGGAAAATGGAAAGTTGATAAATAATTTAGGACGTTGGGAAGTTGGTAAGGCAGAAAGCTGGTAAGATGGAAAATCGATAGTTGGGAAAATAGGTAGATGGAACGTTGGAAAATGGCGAATTGAGAAGACAGGAAGTTAGGAGGATGGGAAGATGGCAAATTAATAGTCGGGAAATTGGCAGATGGGACGTCGGAAAATGGGGAAAATGGGAAATTGAGGAGACAGTAAGTTAAGAAGATGGAAAGTTGTGAAATTGGGAAGATCGGAAATTAATATTCGGAAAATTGGCAGATGGGACGTCGGAAAATGGGAAAATTGAAATGACGGGAAGTTATGAAGATGGAAAGTTGGAAAGCTGGGAAACTGGAAAGTTGGAAAGACAAGAACTTGACAAGATGAAAAATTGAGAAGATTGGAAGATGGGCCCATTTCACCTTTACGGGCTTGATATTTTATACCTAAAGAAAAGAACAGCGTATGCGTGGTCTAGGTGCTCGGGAGGGTCATGGATTACACCCCATCAGATACTCCTGACTGAGCAGGCAGCGAACCCATAGGCGCCGAATGCGCCGCGCCGTGCAGACCGGCTGCCCACCCCTTTGAAAGGCTGTATTCCGAAAACCCATTCCCAGTGAGCTGTACCTATCTACTCGGACGTCAAGCATGTATGGTGGTTACATCGTCAACTGTAACAGCGGTTATACCCTCTATACGTCATCCAATGATTCTGGTATATCATAATGCTTCGTTTCTCAGTTGGCACTCTTGTTACTTAATTCACCTAAGTGTTCCTTAATAGTCAAAATTCGACTTTTTAGGACAAATTTTAAATATAAGCAATTTAGTTTATGTACTATATCATAAAATTGAAAAAATTGAAAGACAGTAAATTCAATTCCTAATGGTGTATATTTAATAGCTAAATTGGCAATGCTAGGCGCTAGCGCCACCAATGCTTGCTTAGAGCTGAGCAAATGGCTTACCTGCAAGGCGTTTACCATAACAAAGAGCGACAATATAAACTAAAAATTTGAAAACAGGGCAACAAACATTAATCTGACAGCCATAAATCAATCAACAATTTATTCGACCGAAAAGACATGACTGTCCTTTTACGTTCGGTCAGTGAAATTCGCGCTAAAACAATGATTTAATACCAATGACGATTTTGTCACCAGAAATGGTAATAGATTATTTGGTTTACTAGCACACAAATCCAGCCTCATCTCACCACCAGGAGTTGTGTCGACTTGCCGCAACAACAAATTTATTTCATACACAAATATACATATGAAATTATATACACAAAAAAGGTTATGAAATAGATGCTAAATCCTAAAGGGGTTAAAATAGCCTTTAAATAGTTTTAGAGGGGGAAGCGGGGGGGGGGGCC
>JASANE010023993.1:0-12220 GCA_030248225.1 Trileptium ribeirensis | reverse complement strand
CAATAAAATAGTACAATTATAGCACGACATGATCATAATATGGTATACAATGACAACAATCGGGCGGCGCTTTTATGGCCTCATACGATAACAATGAACGGTATGAATATGATACGATAATAATATATAACTGGTTAACAATTCATGTCCCAATCAGTTTGCTGGATCATGTACCTGAAAACACGTATGAGCAACAACATTTGGTTCTACGGTACACAATTACATAAGTAATATCAAGATATATATAGCAAACACGTGCCTTTATGGCCATCAAGAGTATAACAAGAACGATGATAATAATACGTAATTCATATATATATACCAATGGTACCCTTTTGTGGCCGACAATAATATGGTAAGAATCATGATAATGCCAATATATGTATATCAAGGCGTTCTTTCGGGGCACTAAAATCAATATGTATATAGACGGATATAGACATTTGTATATGCGGTTACAATTTGTCATCAAATTATCCATCCCTGAAATATCAATAACGATACCCATCTTAATCAAAACAATGTCGGCGGTTTTAGGCCGAAATATTGAAAACACAAGTCGGTTTAATAGCGGCAATCTTTGAACCTAATTATTCCGTTTACCTATATATAGCTATAAATGGTGCGATTGAATTTATTCCGAGTACGTACATATATACCTTGATTTCAGTTCTGTTTCGATTATTACCGTATGTACCTGATAATTTCTGATTTGCTGCAATTATGTACTTATATAGCTGTATTGAACTCGCGAGTTATTTCAATCACTGGTTTACGTATATACTGTGGTTCATGGTTTGTGCCAGTTAGGCAGTCTACATATGAGGTGACAACAGGGCTGTGTGGTCGATGGATATATATAGAGGACTCAGTTTATATATATTCGCTTGCGCCAAGAGGCGATTAATTGATTCTGCTTACATAGATGTACGTATTGTAAGGCGAGGGTGGGTTCCGTACCCTTTTGGGCTATTCCCGTCGGGTGTCCCAGGTTGGGGAGAAACTGGTGACTGAATTCGGAAAAGTTGGCCACTATACATGTGGTCATGATTATTGGGGAACTCGATTAAATGTTGACCATTACTCTATGGACAGGATTTTTGGTATTCGAAAAATGTTGTCCATTACACTGTGGACAGAATTTTTTGGTATCCGGAAAAATGTTGTCCATTATACTGTAGACATAATTATTGGTGGTCGAAAAAATGTTGACCATTGCACTGTGGTCAGATTTATATTTTGTTCGAAAAACGTTGACCATTTGGGTGTGGTCAGAATTATCGTAAAATTTGACCATTGTCGTGTGGTCAAGATTATGGGTTTTCGCTAAAAGTTTGCCATTGGGCGTTGTCAGGATTAATCCAGCTCGTAACGATCCGTATGGATCTGTTACAGATGTCTTAACTTGATTTCTTGATGCGAAAATCACTTTATAATAGCGTCGTATCGCTCATCGTCGCTACGACGCAACGGTGCTGATGTGGGGCACGGGACGAGCTCAGGCGGTCCCCTAATTTACGATGCTACAAGCAAATTCTGTGCGTCGGGTTGGTCTATATAAATTGTGTGGCTATACGGTAAACCTATAATTTTTAATTTTTCGACAATTTACCAGCCTTTCTCTGTATTTTGCACAGGGGCTGGGTTCGACCTAATTATTCATTTTATTAGGACCACGTGAACGGTCCTCACAAAAATTAGTCCGTCGGGCCGAGACCCGATAGACCCGATATCGCATCTAGCGATGTCGCTAAAGTTTACACGCAAAAATTTGGCCACAGCCATCAAATTTACCAACTCTGGTAAATTTGATATTTCTTACGAGACGGCGGCGTATCAGAGTTTCACGACTCTGGTACAGTCGTGCTGCGTTGATGTGACTATGCTGAAAGAGAGAAATATAAAGCTGAAATATACGAAAAACGTGTGCTAAAGCTAAACCAAAACCTACTATGAAAATGCCTATACTGCGAAGAAATCTATGAAAATTTTGTATACCCTGAGCGGCTTTTGCGCTGCTCGGGTTCATGTTTTTTCATAATTTTTGAACGGGCTTTGCCGGGCTTGATAGTGCAAATGGAAGGCCTAACGGGCCTCTATTTGTCGAGTAAAAATCGTGAAAATTCCTGGAATAAATTTTGAATTATTAACGTTTAAAGTTTTAGGTGGGGGCGGACCCCTGTCGGGTCGTCGGGTCAAATTTTAAAGTTGTATTCGGTGGCGGACATTCCTACGAAGAAAAAGCCAAAGGCTCAACAAAATTCCTGGAGGGAATTTTAAAATATTCCAAATTTACGTTTTCGGTGGGGGCTCAGAGTGAGCTGTCTCACTGTCAAGACATTTGTTTACCAAATCCGGTTATGGATTAATTAAATTCTAGGCTCAATGTAGAAGTGTAGGTTGCTACTAACATCCAAATAAAATCTCGACAAAATTCCTAGAAATGAACCTTGTCTTGGAATAAGTGGTTTAGTATAAAAATGAGTACACACAGGCACATACTTGGCGCTTATTCAATCCATCGTATAAGTAAAATCACGAGTACAATCACCTATAAAATGAAAACATGGCCAAGGATGGTACAACGTTCTATTCCAGATACTCATTTGGAGAAGTTTTCTTTAGCCTCGGTCGGCTCAAAAGTGGTATTTCGAATCTTAACTCGACTCAGAGAAGCATGAAAAATAAGTCCATACGCGAGTGACGCGGTTATTTCTGCCTTAACTCAATGACCGAGGGAGGTTCAGCATGACTTCGCAACCCAACTAACATTTTTGACGGCTAATCAAGGCCATGGCTTTGCGGAACGATCCAGCACGGGCCGGGCTAACATGTAAACAAAACGTGTGAACAGGTGGTCCTTATTCGGTAAGTTAACTAAACCCTAATTTCATCCTATCTAACATTAGTTCCATTTATCTATTTACTACTATCCCACTGTCCACACTTACGTACTTTAATCCGTCCATTCTATCTTCGCGTACTTTTTCATAAGCAAAGTCAAAACCAATAAAAGAAAAAGTTATAAGCTAACGAGACATCCACAAACTAAGTAACGAAGAACAGCATAGTCGGCCTACAAACCGACCGCACTCTGCGTCGCCGAAGTCAAACTGAAGCTAACTAGTTTGATCGGTGCCGCTTAAATAGCTTAATTAGCAGCAGTTAAATTGATTTATGGGGTCGTTAAAATTTTATTAAAAGTGCTTGGTCAGCACTTTTCAGACGATTTGGCCCTAACATTTACGCTTAAATGCAAACTTTCTTATCAGCACGAATTTCGATAAATTTTGGACCACTTTAAAGGCAATTTAAATGATTTATTACCCTTTTATATCAAATTTATATAAAAGTTTTATAAATTTATGTTAAACTTTCCAGCAACTTCTTGTTTAATCTATAGATACAACAACAAGGATTCTCTGTGGAATCCATAGCGCGTCCTTTAGTTTATATCCTCGGTCTGACCGTTATTTTACAGGTAAACTAAATCTCTATCCTCTCCATATAAATTGTATTGCTCTATAATTTGAAATTTCAAATCTTCAAACTAAAATTATATATACGTATATAAAACTTTTATATTAAACTATTATCCTTAATATTAACTTTATATCAATAATATCTACTTAACGGCTTAACTTCGCTTGGTGGGTCCCTGCCGTTTAATATAAACTTAGTAAACTTCTACCGATAAAGAGTTTCTCGAAAGTTCTCTGAAAGCGTTCAACTTCATATAAACTTTGTATGAAGTTTATATAAATTACAAATTGAAGGTTGTTTGCATAATAAATACATAGAAGACACGACCCGTCGCTTATGGAAAATTATAAACACAGACGCTGGATGTCCACATCCAGCTAATAAATTTAAAACCAAATTTTTTATAAAATTTATATAAACTTTTTTGCTTAATATTAAATGTTTGTATTTATTCTATACGAACTTATATATTAACATATTTGCTTATGTATTTGGGATCGGGGTTAGAAGAAAGAGATGCTGCTTAAATAAACAAACGAGGGCGAAGGATGTGAAAAGAGGGTCCCATTCCCTCGGTGACGGCCAAAGTGCTAAACGAGGCTCGGATTCGGACTCAGTTTGTCCATCCGAGTATTTTGATATGTAACAGGTCCATTTTTGGACGACAAAAGGGGAAGGCGGGCTCTCGAGCAATCCCATCGTAAATTTCATAAAGAATTAGTGTTTTACGCGGCTCCCGCGGGTTCGGGTTGTCGTTTCATGGGGTGAATGGCATATATTTGTGTTGGATTTGACAAGGGGAATCCAATGACGGGTTACACACCTATCGAGCCATAATTTCTGCGATTTTCACGGGAAAGAGTACCAAAAATGGGCACAGCGGGTCCGTTCCGTGCTCAAACGAAAGCCTCGTACAGGAAATTCAACGATGTCCTCTATATATATTTGCGTCAATTATTCGTTAAGTTATTTAATTAAAGGTGATTTATCTGCTATACGTACATAGTTATTTCCTATTAAGTCCGTGGATCCTGCTATTAAGTCCTGGATCCATTTTAAAAGCCGTAAAATTCTCTATTAAAAATATTGAGGTCTTAAAGTGCTATTTCTTAACGGTTCCGGAGTTATGGGCCGGATCCGCAACCTTTAATTCCGAGTTTTCGAAATTTACAATTTCTTTTAGTTTTATGAGCTAACTTAGCCAGCAAAATGAACGCTGGTAGCTGATAAAATTTTGTTGTTATAGTTTACCATAGTTTTTCTTAATTTTCAACGCTGGTAAAATTAATATCTGCTAGTTTGACTTATAAATTTAAAAATTCTATTACTTTGCTGTTCGCTATAAGGCGAAAAGCCAATATTTTTGTGGTCCTCGCTCGTGAGGACGGTCGTGACTGGTTTCCATCACGGCCACTCTTTTCTACAACCATTTGGGGCGAATTTCGCGGTCCTACTACGCGTGTAGGGCTTTTACTATGCATATAGGGGCATACGGGGATCGCACCGTCCTATTTATGCGCGGGGCGAATATGGCAAGAACTCGTTAAACCCTAACGTTCCTACCTATAAAACACTACGTTATATGCGCTAAATCGCTACTTCTTCTCGAGAAATCAACCTAATCACGAATGAGTTACTCACGAATATATACACCTCAACAATGGTGAATATCAAAGGTGCAGCAAAATATGACAATAATCATAGGAATATCATGAAAATTTCAATGGAATTACATACAGATATGTGCCTGTATGGCCGTAATCAACAAAACGAAATTGGCATAAATATGGTACGATGAATATACATACGGGTACAACAATATGCACACGATTAAGGGTACAAATCGGATATACGGAATCAGTATAATCAAATTATCAATTCAAGCATATATGTGCAAGAACAATGGTACAAATGGGTACGTAACTATCAAAATGATCATGGTTATAATATACAAATCAAGTACGCGAAGGGTGCCTTTATAGCAACCAAACGGAATGGTACAAATAATAACAATGCTATTCAAATCAAATACGCCATTGAGTGCCTTTATGGCAATACAAACGGTATATGGATACGACAAATAACAGTAATGATAATACAACCGTTATCCACTCCTGAAATAGTAATAATACACTTTCTGATCATGAAAACGTCGGCGGTGCAGGCCGAAACACTGGAAATACATACAGTTACATAGCGGGACTATGAGGCCGAGTGATTCCGGATTTGCGTTGTACATCGTGAAAATCAAATCTTTTTCAATTATATATGTATATACGGGGGCGGGGACATGGCTTCGCCTTCCTGCAGCCATAGTCGCTGGGAATTCAATTTCGGGAAAAATCCGTAGCCAAATTAGTAAATGTTGACCATTAGACTGTGGCCAAGATTAATCTCGTAACGATCCAGCATGGATCTGTTACACACGCAAGAAAATGTCTTTTATGTATCCGAACAAACTTCGACAATAACAGTCAGCCGTTTATGAAGGGCTACCATGCTGGAGTTGTGACAGTTGTTCGCGGCCTGGTCAAAGCGGTTGTATTGAACAACACGTTATCAATCCAGCTGCCTCTATGTTAATCGATTGTCCACTTCGAAAAGAAATTTTCACGAAGCGTGGCAAATCTCTGTCTTCAGGACCTGACAGTAGTGAATCCTCGGACGATTCCAGATCCGAATTACAAAGAAGAGATTCAGCGTAAGCGGTCATGCAACAGCTGCATGAAACAGAGTTACAAGGTATCGAAAGCGTCATGAGCTTAGTAGTCGAAAGTATGATAACGGTAGTACAGCAAGAATTTAAACAGACTTTAGGGAGAAAGCGACCGGGTAAAGAAACTAAAACCGACGAGCGGAAGTGACTAAAAGCTGCACGCCAAGCATATACTGCAATAATGATAATGGTGTTTTATGACAATTACTGTTATCGCGCAAAGCCAGATGTTATTCTTCAAGGCTTTCCATAAAACAAAGATGTAAACATTGAATGAATGTTTACTTGAATGAAAACTTTCGTACCTTCAGAGATTTAGCAGCAGTTTATTCTAGCAGAAACGCGTCTTGCAGTGGTACGCTGTGTCGCTAATAACGCTTGTATTGTGTCCTTATTGCCAAAGTCTTTTAATTTATTATTTATATATATATAGCTTAATTTTAAAATAACATCAGTCGTATTTCCAAAACGGCTTCGAATAAAGGATATATCAACAACTAGAAGAATCAGTAAAATATCAACAATACTAGAGAAAACCCTTTAAGTTTTTTTAATACGTTCCTCCTTAAGTCATACTCATATTGATAACGATCACTCAGGGATCAGGAACATGTCGCGTTTAGCGGTTAAGATCATTTTGCGGCATTATAAGTCTTTTTTATGTAGAACACAAAATATTAAACTCATTGTGTCCTATATTTTGTGGGAAGATATTTCGGCATATCACGTTCTAAATAATACCCGTGCCTCTAGAAATCAAGAAAACGTCTGGCTGATAAAAAAGAGCCCGCTTGTTTAACCTGTTTGTGCAACACTGTCATTTATTAGGAACGCAAAACATCATCGTAATCTTACCTTTTTAATTAACAAAAGCGTCTAGTAGCCAAAACCTAAAGGTCAATTAAAATTGCGCAGCATGTATTAGGGACAAAATATGTCTCAGCAATTAAATCTAGCAAATTATGAACGACTTTACCGAACGATACGGTCAAATTTATTAACAAAATTTTCCTGCGTTGTACTGACCGCACGGCAGATATAAAGCTGTGGTAGCTTTCTAGTTTCTTGCTTCTGAAAAACACTAATATATTTTATGTAGCTTTTCTTTCAGGAAATTCTGTATCCCAGTAATATGTTAGATTTGATGATTGTGTCATGGTCTCAAGTGCCACAAGATAGGCCCTCGTCTTCACAGTTGGTCTCAATTTCAACTGCACCCGAATTTTCTCATCTTTTGGATGTTGTCAGCATTAATGACTCAGATGCCGCTGTTCTGACTGGGGAAGCATTTGCCGGTACGTTTATGAAACTGCTATAGTTTGTCTTTATTGCTTGTTGGAAGAGTAAATATGTTATGTGAATTTCAGTAGATGAAGCTTATGCGCATCATTCGGTTCTATTACCCCTCGACACGGTTAAATATTTATGTACTATTATCTTCGCGCAATAATCAGATCAATCTCTCGTAATCAATATTAAATTTATGTATTTAAAATCTATTTTTAGAGTCACGTTAATTTATTATTACTAGTCTCTATCAGGCGAGAATAAAAAGGAGCGAGCGTGGAGCGATTTGTGTAGTGTTATAGTTCATTGTTGCCTTGCACGCAATATATAACAAGACATGAAGACAGGCTACATTTCGAAAATCGAGTCCGTCGATTGCGAAGCCCTAGAAACCACCGAAATGATATAATTATGGTCAAGCTAATATAATCTAGATAATAAAACCATCGTATTCAGCGTGCTGTATATATTAATGGGCACTCGTTATAACGTAAAAACATGCATGCGAAATTTCACAAATCGATATTTTAGCAAAATGTCTTCGAACCATATTATGGACGACAGTAGCCATTGAGGTGGTCCCCCAAGAAATGTTGTTCAGCAATGCGATAGATCTCGATGAACTGATTCTGGGTAGTTCTCTTGATGCAAGCCTGTGTCACGAGATATGGGCTGGGCCATTTCACGCTGCTATGTCCTTTTGGTGAGGGGGAGGGTAATGTGGATATTTTGGCCTGTAGAGCAGAAACGTGCAGAGAACTGGTAATGTTATTTACCATAGGAAGCCTCATTACTTAGCTATTTTAAACAAAAAATTTTCGGCCTCACCCCCTCCCCATAAAGGGATGGATATCCACATAAGTCTCAAATTGACAAAAACCGTGATGACTAATTGTACGACCTGTTTTTTTCCGGGTAGTTCCGTGACTCAGTGTTAGAAGTTATGGCCGAAATTCTTTTTTGTGCAGAATTAGTCGTGTCTACACTGCATTTTTAGTTACACAATTTTCGGGAGCTGTCGATATGAGATAAACCCACTTTTACCTCCGCCGACCAAAATGCTTTTTTGATTATTACTCGTTACTTTGCACGGCACATAAATGTTATTCATAGGTCATACCTATCCCCTGGGTACCTTTTGAAAAAATATTAACCCAGGGGCTGCGTGTTACTTATCCCGGCGCCAGGGTCAAAAGATCGATTTTAGCACATTTGATTACCCCCCCGCCCGACCACTGCTTGTTTGGGGTATGGTGGAGTGAATGCAACTCCATTAATTTGTATGTTGTGGTTCTTTCCCATGAGGAAGAGAATGGTGAAACGACCTGAACTCTATCTTACGGCCGACCTGTTGACCTGAAGCTTTTATCCCCCCGACCACACTTTTATCCTCCCCCCGACCACAGTTTTGTTTCCCCGAACACATTTTTATCCCCCGACCACACTTTTATCCCCCCGACCACACTTTTATCCCCCCGACCACACTTTTATCCCCCCGACCACACTTTTATCCCCCCGACCACACTTTTATCCCCCCGACCAGACCACATTTTTATCCCCCCGACCTAGCACTTCATCCCACCGACCACACTTTTATCCCCCCGACCACACTTTTATCCCCCCGACCACACTTTTATCCCCCCGACCACACTTTTATCCCCCCGACCACACTTTTATCCCCCGACCACACTTTTATCCCTCGACCACACATTTATCCCCCCGACCACACTTTTATCCCCCGACTAAACTTTTACCCCCTCCCCTGACCACCACCAAAATTTCGAAAAATCGGCCATGTGACGTTATCTCAATGAAATTTCGCGCGTTTCGTTCTTAGGACGTTGTAGCACTGCATTTCGACCACATATGATGCGCGACTAAACTTAAAGTCACCCCGCTAACCATCCTATGTTGCAATTCCATTGTTACAGAACAAATTGGATATTGGATTCGATTCACTGCTTGCGTAGACAAAGGTTTTGATTTGTGTAATGACAATTCAGTAACATTTCCTAGCGTCGAAAGAGGAATCGCCTTTGTTCGCGAACAATTTTAATGTAAATGTGACGTTATAGACGGGACGGTCATATTATTTATCAATTACGGTTCGTGAACAAGCCCTTTGTTAATACAAATCTGACATAATTCTGTTCGCGAACATATTTGATACTACCGAACAAAAATTAGCGTTTTCTGGCCGCCAAGAAAATGTGCGGTGATAAAAATTTTGACAAAAAAAAACAAAATAGGATGGCCAACGGGGTAATTTTAAGTTTAGTTGCGCATGACACAAAATTATTTTTGAAAAATTTTGAATTTTATACCCATCCGGACCACGTTACCAGGCATGTACACTGGCGATTAGTATGGGGTGTCATTTTTTACCCCTCACAGTGGAAATGGTAGTACAAGATTGGTTTTGAATAACTTATCTGTTCGTGCCATATTATATTCTCACAAAGATAGTATTTTGGGGGCATGCCGGAGGCCATTTTACGGTATCTTGCTGGGCAATGGACGGTGGTATTTGGGAAGCATAGAATCAGAACGTTTAAAAAAATTACTGTAACGACCTCAAATTCGGAATCCTTGACGTTTTTTGGTCATAGAGTGTAAAAAATGAAGATAATGCATGAGTAAACTAACCTGCGTCTCCTACCATCCTATTTTGAAATTAGCGATTGGCAATAGCTTGTTCGGTGTCCAGGCAATAGGTAAAATCCTCTGACAACAGAAATAATGGCTTTTGGTCAACTGTTCCAAAACGTTAACGAACAACAAATTGTCCGTTTATTGATTACTTCGAAAATGTTAGCGAACATCGTACTGGCCGTTTGGAGTTTAAAGTTCTGAATTTCCAATTTTATTAGTGAACGTAAACGCGCTACTTTTGAGCTTCATAATTTGGTTCACGAACAAGATATTACAATACAATATAGATTATATGCAACACGTTCGCTCACTCCATATGCATTGTAACAAAAGTGCAAATTTTGGCAATGGCTATTTTGACTGAACTGTAATGCCAGTATATAGACATGGAACGTTCATATATTTGATGTTCACGAACGTCTTCAGTTTAATATATGTGCTGAAAAAACAAGTATTAAAACAATGAACGTACGAATATGGTGTTCACGAACGTCTGGGGTTTCATGCGTAAACATTTTTCTTTGCATTACTCTTGATATTTTCGATATTTACTCGTGATTAATTTAATGGGATCAGTGTTCGCTACCCCGTATTATGTCACCACATCAATGTTCGCGAACAGGTCTTTATGTGTAAAGGCAAACGCACCCATTTATCGAGCAAAAATATTTTTGACGTTTGCGTGCACCTTTAAGTAGGAACTGTTAATATTAAAGCGTTGAGTTGTCATTTCCCAAAATATTCTTGCACGTCGATGATATAGCGATGTCATGTTCACGAACAAGACATACGGATTTAACGATATACAGTATTCGGCTCCCGGATCTCCAGTTAAAATTTCATTAAGATTTTTCACATTATTATTTTAACATTTTTAGTTAAGGACACACGTTCGCGAACAATAAACGCATTGTTAATATCCTTTTTAGTGTTAACGTAGTGTTAGGACATGTGTGTTCGGGAACAGCTTGATCTCAACAGTACTTTATGTTTGCGAACAATTTTTTGCATAAGAAAGCTAGGTCTGTTCGCACACAAAATTCATAGAATTGTATACATCATGGAACACTTCGCGAACCAGACCGTTAAGAATATCAAGAATTGCGTTGGCATAACGAAAAATCTAAAATGCAAGTAGCCTAATTTAGCGTTTCGGAACGCAGTTATCGTGAAAGTGTAAAAAGGTGTATTGCGTTAGCTAACGTAACTTAAACGTTTTTGTAATTAGATACTAATCGTTCGTAGAACGGAAAAGTATGGAAATGGCGTTAAGCTATTGAAACTATTAGTTTGTTCTCTAACAACTACATTTTATACATAATGTCAAAAGAGGATGGTAGACGGCTCAGCTTAAGTTTACTCATGCATAATTTTTTTTCTGAGGAAATGTGGAGGTGGGGTTTGTTTTTGGTTTTTTGCTCTTTTATTATATCATCCATCAGATGCATCTTTTTTTCATGGCCTTATCCCTTAGTCTGTGTTTCTCATTCTCCTCCTTTTCTATATGCTTGTGGTTTGGACCTTTTTTGTTGTTTTCGGTTTTGGGATACCATGTCTCAGGGACGCTCATTAACTATTTTTTTACATTGATTTACCCATGTTTAAATACACTCAGAAATTAGTGTTTGATAAGCTTTAGCTTTTCTGGTTATGCAATGATGACCTTTGTCCATTAGCAGATATATTAAATTAGTATTGGTAACAGACGACTTCTACAGTGACGTTGTATGTCTATTTAGCATTCGTTTTGTTTATACTTGAATAAATTTTCGCATAAACACTTACGAAAAAGCAATATTTTGTTCTATTACTGCATAGCAGAGTATGACATTTCTCAGCACTCTAATATAAACCAGTGCTTGATAATATGGGCGTTTTCGGCTCTACCGAAAACTTGTTATTGCTCAAGTACTAAAGCGACGCTTTAAACCCCTAACGAAATAACTTTTCTGTCTCTGTACAAGTCACATGTCAGGTCTAGGTTAGAATAAGCAACCTCGGTATGGTCACAGTACTTAATCAGAAACATTAATCTTGTAAAAGGCGCACAGCAGTAGATGAAAAATGGGCGTTTGGCCCCCC
>JASANE010023992.1:0-50302 GCA_030248225.1 Trileptium ribeirensis | reverse complement strand
GAAGAATTCAAATATAATATTTTTACCAATGATAAAGCCCTATGCCCTATGCAATGTAGTTACAAAAACATATAATGAGTACATTCGTAATGCAACAGCCCAACCTCCGCTCAGAAATGTAGTTCCACTAACGACTAGTGTATTTTGTATTGTCTGACAAATGTGAAGTAAGATAATTCTAGGCTTATTTTTTATAAACACAACGACGAATATTATAGTTAAATACGATATAGTTTAATAAAATAAGAGTGGAATTACGAAGATATTGCGCAAATGTATAAGCGTATGACCTACAAAACTTCAACTTAAACAATACTTCAAACTGAGAATATACTGCGAAATATTAGTTCACGATAGCTTAGTTTCGATATATTGTGCAGCTAAAAAATAATAGCCTCGTGTAGAGTTCTGTGTTCATTTTGCGTCCGGTCCCATCAATTTGGATTTGATTCGATTTGCGGTAACATTGCACCCGATCAGTAACGACAGAGCCAAATTTAGCGGCTGCTGCTGTATGCTAGCTGCAGCATTTTTATGTACCATCATCCAAGTTTGGTCAGTTAAAATTGAGCTTGCTACGACGGATCCAATCAAGCGCAGTGCGAGCATATAATGTGCAATGCTTATACGATACCAGTGAAAATCAGTTGGATCGAAACGGAGAGGTGATCAGATTGGTCGCAATATGAACAAGTTCGAATGCTTAATTTTTAGCAATGCCAGCCGTGAACGTAACCGGTCCAGACGAAGTCAAGCAAAATAATCCGCTGGTGCTATTTTGCAATGTAACCGGAAACCCAACGCCGACATTACAATGGCTCCTCAATTCGCAACCGCTTATAATTGGGCCGAATAATTATTGGACTGTGTCAGCGGATGGAACCAGGTTTGAGTATTTTTGAGTTGGTAGCCCACTGACACGAAGCAACATACTTTAAACTATGAAACAATCTAGTCCACTAAGTTTTTATGACAGGATTCATTGCTTAAAAAATAGAGAATTGATGCGATTTGAAAGCATAAATATAGGAACAAATTTTATTCAACGCTATTTGTAATTTGTGTTTGTCTAGTCTCAACTATACTAACATAGATTTTGCTTAACAGCGTATCTCCAATTGTATGTAATGCACAATTTTAGTAAATTTCCTGTATTAATGCGATAGGCTAATTTTTAATTTACCCTTTCATGCCCGAATTAATTTGTGTATAGTGCAACGTTTGACAAACTCAAAGGGTTTTACGGTTTTCAAAATATAGTACGTTTTCATTTATCAGATTATGTATTATGTGCACGGCATCAAGTATGGTCTAAATATAGGTATTTATGAAGGCTGAATACAATGATTTGGTTATCTAGAGTCTAGCGAGCATGTTTCATTCTTTTTCATGGGTTTTCAATGTTTTAAGGTCATTGTACATTTCCACAATATAGGTAGTCTATCATCATTTGTTTTAGTTATGTATTTATTGCGTACATATGATCAAGAATTGTCTATATACATTTCGCGGTAGGCTGAATACGGTAGTTTGGTTATCTAGAGGCCAGAACAGTTAATGCGTTGTAAGTTGTTTCCGATGGGTTTATGGTCGATGAGGTTTTAGGTTTTTCAATGACTTCATGGTTTAAGAGGTTTTAGGGCGGTATATGTCAAATACAGCCTGTTATAGATGATTAAACAAAATGATAACTTAAAATGATACCTCGCCCCGTTTTACTTTCGCTTGCGAGTACTAGCGTAAATGTTGATGTTATAGATGATCCACTTTAAAACTGATGAAACGGAATAAAAAATTTCTTCTAAATCCCCGGGATGCTATATAGAATACATAAATTTGAAATTTTTTGGTTGTTGCAAAATTTGGTTTACCCAGTCGTTTGTTGACTAAATATCGTATGCTACTACAATTACCAAGTTATTTTGAGAATTTGTGGGTAGTAATAAATTGAACACACCCACTAATGTTTCAGGCGCGCAAAAAAGACATATTAATTTTAGTTTTAGGGACAAATTTTGTTCCCCCTGCGATTTCAAAGTAGACCATCTATTAGCGTGATCGATAGTGAAATGCATGCGACTATATCTTGTTGGATAATTTTATAGGCTAGAGCGAGCTCAAATGACTGAAAGCCAAGTTGGCCGTTATACATGTACAGCGCGAAACGAAGCTGGTTCGGCTGAAAGTCATCTCGAAGTAGGAATATTAGGTAAAGCTATTGCATATCGATCATATTGCTACTGTTGTTATAGTTGTTCATTTGTTCGGGTATGCATAACAGTTAATGATATTCACGATCCTCCAGTTTGGATGATAATTGTATTCGGCATATGCATAATAAATAAGAGTTTGCAAAACCTAAGCTAAGACTTCTGTTGACGGCTAAAATTATTTTCTAAAAATATAAAGGTGACTTTTGTTCATATTTTTTCAGGTTAGAAAATCTGGGTTGACTTATTTTAAAGCAATAATTTAATTATAAGCTTCCGAAGGGAAGGGGCATAATCTTAGCAATTAGAACCCAATAGAATATTGTAACGAAGAACAATCGAACGTAGGTTTTTATAGTGAATTCAGCACTCTGGACTTTTGGGAATGTCCGACTGTGGTTACGAATAGCAATGAACTCTGATACTTCAATTCAATGTGCTGCTTAAACTAAATCAATACCTCAAAATACTCAAAGTCAACTATCACCTGGCCTGTAAGTTATGATGCTAGCATTCCCTATGCGTGTATACACAAACAGTTCCACTCTACTTATTCTCAGCAAAAGAAATGTGGTGATTCAATACGAGTAAGTACTGTAATTATACTGTGGTTCAAAACAAATAACTCCAACTGAAATGATGAGCAAAGGACGCTAATTCAAAATCCACAACACAAAATCCACCAGACTGACCAATCAGTAAAATCCTCAAACACAAAAGACAATTATTTGTTAAAATATCGCAAATGTGAGCACATGCTCTTTAATAGTCATTATCATGCCACAGTGTCTCTATCTTTACTTCTTCACAAAAATCTTTATACCGCTTTAATATCCACGAGCGCGTGACTGTCCACAATAATCGCCCAATAATACAATGCTGATATGCTGCTGTGCGAGTAAACGATAAGCAGGGATGCCTCTCTCCCCGTACGCAAATGTGCCAATGTCCAAACTCTTTAAGCCGCGATGAAACAGAAATAACCTGTTAATACCACTGTAAATTCCAAACCACAATATAAGACTGACTACGATAACCACAGAAGTAGAAGTATAGCTAGCAAACCAACCAAGGAACAAAACTCTAAATTATCGCGCAATAACTAAAGAATAAGACTGCCGAACAACTGAAGTGAGGCTAAACAACAAGCGTCAAACGCTCTGACTGTCGAACTAATAGTGAGGCCACAAACAGCACAGAGTATCTTAAATACTCAGGCTGCAGCTAAGTCAAATGCTATCTCAAAACGAATTTGAAATCTGTTTAACATTTCCATGTCTTTATCCCAAGGCAGCCCAGTAGGTTATAATTAGCTACATGTTTTGACTTATCCAGCCCGGTGGCAAAGATAACAATACCAGTACAGCTATATGCCAATCATCTAAGAATTCAATAACTGATTCAAAACAACACAAATTTGCTCTGTTAATAACTTATTTGTGGAGATAATATTTCAAATGCCAATACAAATCAAATTTTGACTGACAACCCTCTAATTCGTCAGACTAGTTTAAGTCAGTTTGAAGAAAATACACAGGTTATCTGAAGTAACAAAAACAACAGAACATCTTCGTTTAGCGGTATTACACAAGAGTACACAATACGAAACGTGAACAGCAACGGCATAAAGACACTTTCAACCCAGACATATGAACGCTTGCTCACACATGCAGATAAATACATACACATGTACTAGTACATATACATACATTATTCTTTGCTAAAACATCACTAAGGTGCTCACAAGAGCGAATAAATTCTATAAACGCCAGATACATAAATAGACCTATATTTGAATATATAGCATCATATATGTTAAGAAACGATGAAGTATTGTATAAATACATTTTAAAAAACGAAGAGCAACCTGTGAAGTTACATTTAGATACTTAAAACATCGGAGAAATCACCAAGTTCCCAATTACCTACTGTTGATTAACGAAACATACTGTGTGTATATAGATATATAAAATTGTTATGACTCGTGCATCTACTATATGTGGTATAGTGTAACAGTTAGCCAAACCTTTGTCCATACAGTTACCATATACAAACGCACAAAACATATCTGCATTCAAATTCAAATAAAAATACCACCAGGTTAATTCAGTATATGATAAATACCTGGATGACATATGTAACAATCAAAACTACAAGTACATGCCGTCCAACAAAGCGTAAAATTATGGGTAATTTCAGTAGCGGACTATATACCGACCCATGGTCTAGAATTCATAGCTATAATACCGTAGTACATAAGGGTACATGACAGGATTTAATAATCCTTCAGCGCATAAATCATATATCTTGTTAAGCGAGTCCAATCGTATGGATTCTGCAAGTGCACACAAGCTCAACAACGTAGTCACGATTGGTATTTACGCAGCGTAATTAAACAAACGTCAGATCCCAAGAATAAAACACGCAAGATAAGCACTCGCCCAATGTAGTCGCCTTCTTTCCGGTTTGATTTATAATTAAATGACACGTTGCTAGATGTAGCAACCACTTCACCTTGATTTTCTTTATGCATGAATTAGACAGTATGTACTGACTAAAACGCTTACTATACTACTCGACATGTGTGTACATAAAACTTCCATTTTACGAATTATACTCTATAGTACCAAAAATCTGTTACGAAGCTAAGACAACAAATACTCAGCAAGACACGATCAGACTGAATAACTTCGCCGCATGACAATATCGAGGCTTAGAATATCTTATTGTGAAGTTCCAACTCACAGTTCACAATATTCATATTAATCCTGTATATTGAAGACTTTCAGCTATCTAGTTAATCGCATCTGGAAATTTTGTCGCACAATTTATATTTGCCCAACAGTTACAGTAGTACACCAGTGTTATAATTTGCTCTTTGAGATAGTAAATCAATACAAAAACGATGTTTAAACATCTATCGCAAAATACTCCCTGGGTCCTTCTCTCTTAGTTACACAAATCTAATTCAGTTCCTAAAGCATGATTTAGAATACAAGGTTTCGTAGCGATATTCTACAATTTATTTAACGATTCAAAGTCTGAGTATAAATATTAATAACATAGGTTTTGCATCACTTTTAACATACAATCTGACAAACTTTAAAACAATCCCAATGAGCCCTGTAGCAGGAGCTATCGCAAATCTGACGTATAGTTTATGAAATCGAATGTCGCATTAATATTGATTATGATTATTGCACAGTATAAATCGATGTATATCCGCATGGTTGCAGATTTACATAGAGTATTAGGGCATACAATATGGATGTTGGACATATATATAGGTTGCTAAATATATAACTATACTTGCAAGCTTTCACAATCTATACATTTATAGACATATATAAAACTGCAAAAATGAGTCGAAAGGTGATATTTTTTTCAAAAGTGAAGCTGTTTTTGTCTAAAAATTAGACCCCGTAACTCAATGAAATATATCAGTTTAAGTTACAAAACGCTGTGAATAACGATAAATAGCGCAACCAGTCAATTCGAAACCATAATTAATATAAACTAAACACACAGTTCTTTTATAGAATTTGCAAATGGATTTCGAAGTGGCCGGTCATGAACGGCTTAAACTAAATTTACTTACCGTTACCAAAACACCACGCCTTCAACGGTTTTGTAACTTCAAATAAGTTGCGGTTCCGAATAATACCAACGAACGATAAAGCCGTCGTTGATTACACTGCACCAGCCAGTGTACCGATTAAAAGCTTCCTGAAACAAAGTTAATTTATTACCTGTTTTGTACTAGAGACACATATAATAGTATTGAATAAAGCCATAACACGGGATTATTAGCAAATGAACATTTGTTTTGGCAAACTAACTGATAACCTTTATACAATTTTAATATACAACACTCAACAAAACTCACTCGTAATGATTATTTCAAGCCAAACTATAAAAGGACTATTCGATTTAAATTTTTATGAATTACTGATAAAAATTTTTTTTGTATAATGAACAGTGCACAAGGTTGATTCATTTGCATCGGACACAATATCCGAACACAACCGTTAATATTTTCCAAAGCAGCTTAAGCAACTGCCATTCAAGTAAAAATATGCTATACCTACGTTTCATAAGTAACTGGTGAGTGTTTTCAATTTAACAAGCTCCAGACTATTGAGCAACAAAACGGGATAACATGACAACAATTAAATCCTTAAAAACAATTATAGAATTAATCATTAATAAGCTCACCCTTGCCGATTCTACGGAAATTGCATGATATATTCCTCATTATCCAACACCTCACTTCAATTACGCTTAACAATTCTTGACTTTGCAATAATTTACCTATATCCTACTTGGAATGCGCACGGTCTTCTAGTTGCGAAAACTGTGTAAACAAGTAAGAAAGCTATAGTGGAACAGGGGTTGAGTAATTTTTGTCAGTTGGTAAATGCTGGGTTTCCTCCAGGCAACAGCATCTATTAATCAGCTGCTTCGTACTTAAAATAAGCTAAGCAACCATTTCAGCTATCTGTTTATGATGTTTCCGTATTCATGAATTATCCTGTGTAGCATTTTTGAACTTGCTAACAACTTTTCAACATTTAAGTAACAGGCAAACTAACAACGTTCAAGGTGTACTTAAACTATACATTTTAAGCCTATGACCTATTACCTAACGTCGTGCGATACACTAAACGTAGTCTACGGGCTAACAAATCATTATTTTTTTAATTTTTCGAACCCCCGACAGTTGCTGGAAGGCATCTAATCGACATATCAAAACCAACAAATTTAGCAAACTTGAGGAAACAATCAGTACAAGAAAATTTCAAAGTTGGACCAGTTGAACATTTGTTTGTTTGTCTTGGCAAATCATTGAAACAAAATAGAATCTTACCAATTAAATATGATTTCTTCCAATTGGAGAAGTCGATGTCAACCGATAAATTAACCCTAATAGACCTGAGACCGCGAGGTGCAGTAAACAGTAGGCGAAGCTACCAACAATACGCTTGCCACATAAAAATTTGACGATCTTATCGAGCCCTGGGCCAAACACGTAATGGTAGTATTAATAACTTAAACATAGTTGCAGCTAGATTATCAAATTGTATAACATTTCAACTCAACACTTTCGTTTCGCCGGTACGACGCATCTCTGTTTGAACAGATCTAACTAAAAATAGGAACAGCGATTCCTACTCTGGAAAACAAAGATCGAAATGTAAAGAGATAGATTTTCATAGATTTTCATAATAATAATTTTAGTAAATTAGCTTTGTAGTCATGATAACACTAGGACTACCATTTTTTGTTAGCATCGGGCAATTTTAATTTTACCATCTGGTGTAAAAACAGCCTTGAAACCACATAACCAGGGTTTGTACACAATGTAAATTGGCGTTTGTATTAATTTTAAGTCGAATAGTGTTGTTTTCCAGCTTGTTAATGGTAGCTTTTAAATTACACACTTTGAATGTCAACGCAACAGGAGAATACACACCCTGCATTACCTATGAAGAAAGGTTTTGGAGCGACAACACTGTAAACGGCCTGTTTAAAATATACGGAACCTTTGAAAATTAACACCAAATAACCCAATCCTGTACTAAATTATATCTGACAAAGTCTGAACCAATTTTTCTAGGCAACCGCTGTAGTCATACCTTCGAAATGGATATATTACCAATTTTCGATTACTATTTAGATCTTTGAACGTTCACCTCCGTATATGGTTACTTCGTGATAATGTAATAGGCCATCTTATATAAACCAAAACACTCTTTCTATAAATAAGGTTGAGCGACGTTTTACTAAATTTCTGTAGTTTAGCAAATTTTGCCCAATAGTGGCGTTTTTTCGTCGATAACCAGTGTAAAACAACTAAACTATTAACCCTGTTTAGCATGTGTTGTTAAACCAAGGGTGGGGTCATTATTTTCTTGTTGAATTAATGTTGGCATGGAACTAAGGCCAATTCCGACGTAATAATAACACCTTGTAGCTCGAGTACACCCTGTCAGTTTCAAACTACTAAGATGTTATTACTCTACCTTCTCTTATTCGTTTGCAATATAGCATAATGCTACAATTAGTATCTAGTTTGAATTCCTAGACTGTGATGATTTGTAACATGACGTTGAAATTTCAATAGCGACTATTTATTAACACGACTCAATGATAATTTTGCGGGATGCAACTAGTTTATTTTTCACCAAATTTTTGTTAAAAACAGGAATATTGCTTACCCCTTTCATAGCCAAACTGTTATATATCATGCACTGTTTTGCAAACTCGACAAACAGAAATCGAATACTGATTGCTTAAAAGTATCGCAAAGAAACCCATGACCTGTCTAGACTATTGGCCAACTCCATAAGGAGCCCAAAAAAAATTATCGTACACGAGGGCGACGTGATAAAATCAGTTAGCACAACAATTTACATCGTGTGTTAGGCCTATGTGGGCATCAGAACATTAGTTGCCAAAACAGTTTTTGTACAAAATTACGACATAACACATCCGAACATAAGCCTAAATATAGCTAAAATTCAACGTAACTACAAGGATCTATTAGCCTCAATGACTTTACCAAACCAGAATTTTATTCAACTTTTGTGTAGATAGAACTACATATTGGAGCATCTTGGTAAGCCAATTTCGAACCACTGCAAAATTTGACTTTAATTGAAAGAAAGCAAAAAAAACAATAGGCAAAAGAATGACAGTTTCTACTTCTCACTGTGTAATAGATACGTATTTTGACCGCCCCATAAAATTTGATTCAACAACGAATGGAGAACTGTTTATACCAGCAACGTGACACGTTCCGTTTACACATAACAAAAAATCGTAAAAATACCCAAATAAGGGATTATGTTTTTGCGACAATATACTATTTCCTTTTAGTGAAGCGGCAAATGTAAAACAAAATTAGGTGTTTTCTTTGTTAAGTACACTGGTAATGGAAAAATCATCCCAAATAACCTATCTCTCCCAAAAAAACATAGAAAAATAGAATCGTTTTCATGTTCCACACGACATTTGTTACATACCCATAAAAACACTCAATTTTTCAAATATCCGAGTAATACAGGATCATGGTAGTTCGAAATATTAAAATTTGGTTCAACGTTTAAATCCGGTCTGCTTCTGGCATTAGGATGACGAACAAAAAGAAATGAATGTGTTTTCGCAAAAATTGACAAAATACCGCCTTAGAAGCTTACATACAGGAAGGGCAAACATCACGACACATTCACAAGGTCACAGTTTATCTAATAAGTAATACAATGCATTGGTTATAAAATTTTAGCACACCGGACAAGCCTGAACCTAAATGAAAACAAATCCTGTACTGTAACCTGAAGATTTAGTGCTGAGACCGTAGCACGTCAAGATAATATGTGTGGAAGTGTAGAAACACGTGAAATGACCCTTACCTCGCAAAAGAAAGGTCAATACAAGCCAGAGAATATTCTTGTAGTCTTTCGGAACTAAAAATGTCAGCAACAGAGCTTTATGTAAAATAATCGCTTAAAGATGGTTAACCGCACTCAGGCTATAGAATCCGAAACGAATAGCAACGTAGCAAAGTATAATAATAACTTGCGAACATACGAAACATACAAAATGTCACTAAATACGCAGCCAAATTACACGAGCTAATTTTAATGCTACCAGACACGAATCTACAGCTCGAAACTTGGATGAGTATAATGCCGCTGCTCAGAAATATACGACTTGAAGCAAAATCACTGTAGCAAAGTACAAGTTTTACCGACCGCTTGCCGATTACATGACGATTAGCGAATTTTGTGCTAATTTCTAATAACTGTAGCAAAACAAATTTCCGCTGAGTCGCTAACATAACTAGATATATAATGTCAAACACAATTGCCCGCCTTATCGTTAGCAAGATTTCTTCAGAAACACAAAACTCTGCGCTATCTACGATTCCAAGACCTTTTACCATTGTTTTTTGACTCATTTAATAGAATCTACTGCCGCTGCGTCAAAACAAACGAGCCTACACCGACAAGAAGAATAGATTATACATATCTTAATCGTATTCGCTGCATCACACAAGTGTAGTTAGTAAAATGTGTGATAATATAGGTTTAAACTGCATAACATACGACACAATAAACACTTGTATATACTGGTTACTGTTGAAAATACCGAAAACAAAGAAACTTCTCCTGGCCAGAGCTATTTACCACACTCCCCAATCCAACGAAGCTTCTACATTTGGGGAATTAACATATACCATAAAATACTGTTGCTCAAGCTATTTCATCGTGCCTTTGTAAATATGAAAACACCTCACTATTGCTATTTGCACTCAAGAATGCTAACTGCATATCGGGATATTATTTATATTTGAGATAACCGTACCTAATTTCCAAAATAATTCCAATTTTAACTTAGTCATAAATTAAAATAATATGTCATAAGCTTTTTAATACAAAATTGAAATAAAAATCAAACGAAAAATTATTATTGACGATAGAAAATGTTATACGCTTTTAATATATTTTAAATATAGAATTTTTTGGAATTTAGTTCAATAAGCATTGTACATTTTATTAAAACAAATGTACAAACAGATGATTATTTTCATTGCTATCGCTTCAGATTTAAAAAAAACATTTAGCAAGTATTTTTGTTTTAATGCCCCTAATATTTCAGTAATTTGATTAAAATGTTTTACCCGGATTATTACAAAAATAAAGCGATTCGAACGATAAATTTATTATGTTTTCTTTAAAAATCTCCCTAAAACTGCTTAAAGGCTCACACGCTCAAAATTTGAAAGCATTCTTTTCGGATTTTTTAGGTTTGAACGTGTGAACACTGTTCAAACTTTTCATGAATATTCGGGAAGCCAATCATGGGCAATATGTATTACCTGCAAAGTTTGAGCTCAAATTTTGAAATATCGGAATTTCCACTGAAAAATCAAAATTTGATCAAAATTTGAGCTGAAATTTGAGCTCAAAATTTGAGCAAAGTTTGGGACCGTGAATACGCCTTAAATTTTAGTATTTTAAGCTAGCAAGTACAGTATTTCTTATTAATACCAATTTGCAAAATAGAAACTTAATTATTTTAGATTTTAATCCTTTAGCTTTGACAAACCAATAATGTAGACTAAAGGCATGTTCACACGCTCAAACTTGTTGCTGAAATTTTGCTCAAAATTTGAGCTCACATTTTGATCAAATTTTGAAAGCATCTTTTTTGTATTTTTGGTAAGTTGAAACGTATAAAAACGGTTCAAACTTTTCAATGATATTCCTGTAGTCAATACATCTGTATGGCCTGAAAATGTTTAAGCTCAAATTTTGATCTCAAATTTTGAAACATCGCAATTTTCCTTTAAAAATCATGGTCAAATTTTGATTACAATTTGATGAAATTTTGAGCTCAACATTTGAGCAAAAAGTTTGAGCGCGTGAACACGCCTTAAGGTTGTTTTATTTATGAATTTCGTATTTGAGCACCGCCTGAAACGAACTCGCCCGAATCTGGATCTGAAGCCTCGGCTAACCTTAGATCGTGTCGCTACCTTTGTCTGCAGTGCCTTAGATGTTAATGGTTTAGGTTTTACAAACCAACAATCTAGAATAAGGTGGTTTTTTTAGGACTCTCCTATTTGAGTACAGCCTAAACTAACTGGACCGAATCAGCATTTGAAGCTTCAGCAAACCTCCGGTAAAATCTACCCTTGTCTGCAATGTCTTAGATTTCAATCGTTTATCCTTTAGAAACCAACAATATAGACTAAGGTTGTTTGATTTATGACTTTCGTATTTCAGTACCGCCAAAACGAACTCGACCGAACCTGGATCTGAAGCCTCGGCTAACCTCAGGTCGAACGGCTACCCTTGTCTGCGATGTTACTGGAACACCACCACCTGAAGTTTTCTGGTATCATAACGATATTCGTATTACAAGCGACGATGACAAATTTATATTAGAAAATGATAATCACTATTTAAAGGTAATTCTATTGGTATTGTTGGGTTTTTAGATTATTAAACTTGCTTTTCTGTTACAGACAGTAAACTCCGAGATTTTTTGCTCAGCCGAACAAGAATTCGGCTAGCCGTTGCTATTGCTATATTTATCAACGAACCTCAATGTCAAGTGGCAACGGCGGATCAGGTGCGTATAATTAAACAGTGCATAAAATTAGAGACAGTGATTTCATAAAATTTTTAACTATTTAAAACGCTGGAGTTCATAAAATGGTTAAAACCTTAAAAATACGTCTAGCTAATTTTTAAGCCAACAGGGACAGAATGTCAATTTCCCACGTTTAGTATAAGTAACAAAATATTTAGAATTGTTTGTTCTTGTTCAAAGATAGTACTGATGTTTATTCCGACTTTGACGCATTCCAAGTGGAATAGTTAGCGTGTGGGTTAAGCAGTAAAATATATTGGAAATGTTCTGTGCACAAATTTTACCTGTCGAACTTTGACACTTCCAAATTGAAAATACCTATTCCGACATTGCCAAATGCGTACCGGTTCATCCACTTGTCATTTAAGTTCAGCAATATTTTGAACATATTTTGTGTAAAGATTTAGCTATGGAAATATTAACTCTTTTAAGGTAAAAGGTCGATTATCTGTACTTGCTCTGGAAAGCGTCAGATGAGCTAACTGATAAGATTACGCTATTTTTTCTGCTAAAATTTCGCTCGCCTACAAAAATACCTTGTTAAACTGGAAAATGATTAATCTGTAAAAATTGAAGCCATTATATTTTCACAGATTGCAGCGTTTGGTGTAATGTGGTTATCGTTGCTTTAAAGATAGCTCTTGACAATTTTCGTCGTCGCATATTGGTCTTATGAAGACTACATTTAAGAAAATTTTCACTCAACCATTACATCTGTTTGTCCTATCTGATGATGTGGCCGTTTTTCAGCGCACATCGGTAAAGCTGGCTGGATTTTATCATGCACTCTTAGTGTTATTATACCACAAGTTTTCTCTAAACTAGCCTAATGCCCAGTTAAAACTATTTGAGTTTCAACAACACATGCTTATAGAGGGAGAGGCAAAAGTCTCTTTGAGGCTCCGACCTCTCTTCCATCCCCGTACGATACGAGCGCCGAACCCCTTGCAGATAGCACGGAAGACCTCGGAAAATATCCAGCGAGAATAGGTAAAAATGGTGAAAATGGTCACAAATCGTAGGAAATTGACAAAAATTAGGGAAAAATTGGCGAAAATTAGAAAAAAATTTGAGTCCCAAAAAATTCGGAAGCTTTTTTCCTCTCGGGGCCGGTCCGGCCGCTCCTTGCTGAGCATCTCTCTCTTCTTTTGCTCGGCTTTTTCTATGTTTTAAAAGGTAGGAAAATAGGACAAATGGTAGGAAAACCCCAAAAACAAGGTCATGTTAATAGGAACGATTTGATAAAATCTAGAAATTATGATAGCAAAACAAATTTTTTGGCTTTCCTTTGACGCATTATTTTTGGGAATTAGATTCAGCAATGTCGACCACTTTGGAAAAAAATTTCAATAGTTTTTTAGATAAAACAGCTTAAGCATGCCGATAGCGGTGTATATCGATGTGAAGCAATTAACGAGGCCGGAGTTGAAAAGATTGAGTACGAGATTACAGTGACAGGTACGTAACTTTAAAACGTAATAACCATTTGATTTCATTAATAATACTTTAATATTTATTAACCCTTTACAAAATAGAATATGTATAACAGAGTGAAAACTATTTTGTATCTTAAATATAGAAATGTAACGTTTGAAAAACGTTTAATGATTGCGATATGATAACGTTTTTAATTTTCATCATCGGTACTATAGGCACTCTCAGAGGCGGATATAGCTCACCAGAAAGAATGGGGTGGACATCTAAGGTAGATCGCTTGTTAGCCACATCTAGGCAGTTTTCATTTCATTTGAGGCTTGGAGGGCGAAATTTTGGTGTCTGCCTTAACAAACAATCACTGTGCTCATGGGAAATAAGTAATTTAATAAAGTTGGAGGAAATATAATTTTACTCTACACGAATGTTAAGTATGAGATACCCCGAATGCCTACTTCGTGGAAGCCCAAAGTATTTCTAAGTCTTAACCCAAAGGGGGGCAGGTGGCCGCCCGGCCACAGCTATTACAACTGCTCTCACTTTAGCCTCTGTATGTAAAGTTGTGATCGATCAGCCTTCATATTGACCGATTTGCAGATAGCTTCAAAAAATTAAGTCTGATTATTGGGGTTTCCACTTCCGCTATCGTTCTTAAAATACCACCCTGCGACTAATTCCAGTTTAATTTTCAACATACGTTCTTATTCTATTCAAACAGCAGCAATACGTATAAGATACACCGAATGCCTACTTCGTGGACGACCAAAGCATTTCTAAGTCTTAGCCCAAAAGGGGTGGCCGCTCGGCAGCAACCCTTATACTAGCTCTTCCTTTGGGCTCTGTATGTAAAGTTGTCGTCGATCAGTCATCACATTGACCGATTTGCAGATTGCTTCAAAAATTAAGTCTGATTATTGGGTTTCCACTTCCGCTATCGTTCTTAAAATACCGCCATGCGACTAATTCCAGTTTAATTTTCATCATACGTTCTTATTCTTTTCAAACAGCAGCAATGATTCCGATCGACTAGTAACTGCCGGCAATGTGCCGTTGTGGTGCCAGACCTATTATGGCACCAGATAAATTGTAGTATAATAAGTGTAAACGCTCCTTACTGCAAACCACTTCATATTTACTGAAGTGTTTCATCATTGTTTCATTTTATTGGTTTCGTCAGCTCACATATAACAAGCAGCATTATCAAAACAGAAAAAGTAGTACAATATTAGCAGCTGAGCTGGCATTCAACATTCGATTGCTCGTGTCATTTTCACCATCACGAACATTACTACGTATTGCATCTTGTTCGATCTTCAGCCTGTCACAATATTCATAAATTTTCAATTCAATACGCCCGCCTCGGCTTGTTCATCTCGGCAGAGCCTCTTTTCAGGATGCCCAACAAAGACCAAATTAGTTATGTATGGGTTGTGATATCGCGAAAATTTACTAAAAATATAGTTATCAGATGTGGGTTCAAACTTCTGATATAGTGACTGAGTACCTACATACCTCTAACTTTACCGCATTTGTTCCGCTTTTTGTAGTACAGCCGATGGACCGTTTGACAGAACGTCAATAGTATCCGCTGTTTCATTTCACCCTTCCCTTCTGGATCCTCCTGTTACAGACGCTTAATTGCAGAGCCGCCTGGAATTGCACAAGGTATCGATACTGCAATTCAAGTAACCGAGGGTAACGATGTTGAACTATCGTGTCATGCAACCGGATTCCCGAAGCCGGCTATTCAATGGCAATACAAAGGACAAACGTTGATCAGTTATCGGAATAAAGTTGTCGAAGACGGGGTAAGTTGCTACTTAAAATGTAATAAATAGGAATCTCATGATCGAAACGCACTTTCGGATGCAACATCACAACTATTTCCACCTATTTCACGGAAAATTAAATTCTGTTGTCATAAATTAATGGACTAAAAGGTACGTTCAAATGATCAAATTGAGCTAAGTTCAACAGTGATAAGGTAATAGTGTACGGCACCTATTTGTCATTAAATGCCTAGTGTTTGTCGGCATAGGGATAGTCTAGGGAGGGTAACTAAAAAATTTTCTCTATCCACAATTTTTCTTCTTAAATTTCCCTAAAAATTTTTGTAATGTTGCTCATAGGTACTAAAATTTTATGCGAGGTCCTCTATGATGCATGCTAGTTTGCACTAATTTGTAGATGGTGGGATGCCAGTTGAACCAATTTTAACAAGCAGCGAGTAACTGGCGTGCCAGCGTCTACAATTTGGTACATTTGGCGTCGCCAGCTTCCAAATCGTTTGTAGTTGATGTACGCTAATTAATGCGAATGAGCAATGATTTCTTTGGCTTTGATTCCATTCAATCCCTAAACTGGCAGTGCCGTAAACCCTTGTATAATCTTAGGGTTCGGTTATTATTGCAGTTGTAACGAATTTGAATGAAACACACTACTCAAACCTCACAACATTATGTTTTATATTTTTTTGCACTACTGTGTGTATCGTGACATTGTTTTCACCTTTCGTCAAGCTATGCATTATAAGCCTGCGTTTTATTTTACATTCCTACGTTCCATTCAATCCCTAAACTTGCAGTGCCGTAAAGCCTTGTATAATCTTAGGGTTCGGTTATTATTGCAGTTGTAACGAATTTGAATGAAACACACTACTCAAACCTCACAACATTATGTTTTATATTTTTTGCACTACTGTGTGTATCGTGACATTGTTTCCACCTTTCGTCAAGCTATGCATTATAAGCCTGCGTTTTATTTTACATTCCTACGTTCCATACAATCCCTAAACTTGCAGTGCCGTAAAGCCTTGTATAATCCTAGGGTTCGGTTATTATTGCAGTTGTAAGGAATTTGAATGAAACACACTACTCAAACCTCACAACATTATGTTTTATATTTTTTGCACTACTGTGTGTATCGTGACATTGTTTCCACCTTTCGTCAAGCTATGCATTATAAGCCTGTGTTTTATTTTACATTCCTACGTTCCATTCAATCCCTAAACTTGCAGTGCCGTAAAGCCTTGTATAATCTTAGGGTTCGGTTATTATTGCAGTTGTAAGGAATTTGAATGAAACACACTACTCAAACCTCACAACATTATGTTTTATATTTTTTGCACTACTGTGTGTATCGTGACATTGTTTCCACCTTTCGTCAAGCTATGCATTATAAGCCTGTGTTTTATTTTACATTCCTACGTTCCATTCAATCCTTAAACTTGCAGTGCCGTAAAGCCTTGTATAATCTTAGGGTTCGGTTATTATTGCAGTTGTAAGGAATTTGAATGAAACACACTACTCAAATCTCACAACATTATGTTTTATATTTTTTGCACTACTGTGTGTATCGTGACATTGTTTCCACCTTTCGTCAAGCTATGCATTATAAGCCTGTGTTTCATTTTACATTCCTACTACGGTCATTACGGCAGGAAGTTGAGTGAAAAAATAAAATTGTTTTCAAAACAATGCGAAGAAAATAATTTGTATTATATGATGATAATCAAGCGATAGACGTAAATCTTGATTCTTTTGGTCATTTGATATATTATCGTTTCAAGAAAATCTATTTCACATATAACTTGTTTTTAGTATATAGTCTAACAATTTCAAAATTTTACCCCACTGACTAACCTCTCCGTGAGTTTTCTTCCCTCTCCACCGGAACCATCTTCTTAGCCAATGGGCTTAGACACCTATGGTGTAGCTATATAATGCCTCATAGTATTTGTTGAAACAAACAGAAATTATGTAAATTGACGTATTTTGTGTTTCAATTTAGGTGCTTCGCGTTGTGAGAACCCGGCGTCAAGATGGTGGTATTTACGTATGTGTGGCAACGAATGAAGCTGGTTCAGTTCAGCAAGCGTATACATTGGAAGTCTTAGGTACCATTTTGTATGTCCTATTTTTTTTTTGGCTTCCAAATGTTTTTCATATAAATATATATCCATTTTTCATTTTATTCTTAATGCTACACTGGAACCATTCGATTGACAAGCCCCGTATTACTTTTCAAATTCGACTGATACAATTGAATATTATCATGAGTGCATTAGAGACTATGACATTTCCCTGCACTCTAATATTAGCCCGTGTTTCGTGACGCAACGCTGGTGTGTTCGACCTGACCCCCTCCTCACCCCCTAATTTCTGGCGGGATGGTCATGCACAGACCTCCACCAAACGTACCTTGGACCTCCCCCATTTTGTGAGGGTGTAGGTCGTACCAACCCCAGTTTTGGGGGGTCACTTTATAAGCAGCTACCGGTTCAACTGACCCCTTCAAAACTGGGGATGGGGTCCGAGCAACCCCTAAAACTGTGTTGAGGTCTGTGCGTTTTAACCTCCCTAAAACTGGGGGATTAGGCCGAAAGCGCCCGCGTCATCAAACATGGACAAACATTAGAGTACGGGAAAGTGTCATGCTATTCTTTAATGCACTCTTGATATTAATTGTAGTCAGCTAAGTAACTTAGATTCAACAATTTAATGATAAATAAAATAGCTGTCGTGGAAGATGGATTTTGAAGTTTCGCTCGCCATCCAATAAAAATTATTAGGGACGCTGTTATGATTTTCTAGCTTCAGTCATTGTGAGTTTTCACTTTGGATAATTTCGTTTACATAATTATGACACTTCCGTGAAACCCTTCAACCTGGCGCAGCAGCATCGAGCGAATTAACGGTTGTTGGTACCAAGATTTCTCCTACCGAACCGCTGATATCTTGTGAAAGTTTGTTTTAATTATAAAAAAATATTGCTGAGTACAAAAGTGTTCAAACTAATAAAAGCCAAGAATTTAGCGAGCAATATGCATACACATTCGTTAGTAATAAGAAACATTAATTGAATTAGTGACTTGTATAACGACGCAGCTACAGACTGCGTTTATTGTTTTCTTTGTGACTTTTTCTAATACAAACAATGTGATTTTGTGAATATATCACACCGAAAATCACTTGAAGCTGAGGTACTTTGGCGTTCAGGAACATAGTTTTTGACGTCTAATTAGCTAAAATAGGATAAATAATTTGTCCATTTTAATCTAAATGTATGTTTTCGGACTAATATGAACCAATCGGCTCTGAAAATTTTACCCGCTATCTGCATTGAAGCAAATTTTTTTAGGTAATTTCAGAAAATAAATATTTGCAAACTATTGTTTTATAGCAGGTATACACTTTACTTTGTGAGGCAGCCAATTTTTCATAAAAAACATTGTGTGAACGAGTTATAGTATCTCAGTAATGCCATGTTTATTACAGTATTTAGTTATAAAAGCACGGAATTGCCGTAATTCCATTTAGTCATTGATTATACTAAGTTAAGAAATTCTTTTTTATTTCAGTTAAGCCCAGCATTATCGATTCGTCGCCTGAATTTCTAAAAATCCCCGAGAACAGACCGTTGACATTGAATTGTTCGACAGCTGGAGGCTATCCGAATCCTGAAAAACAATGGCACAAAGACGGTCTCCCATTGCGGTCGGACCATCGTATTCAAGTAAGTAGTTATATATATGCGCCACATTGTCCCAAGCTAGGGAAATTTATTTGAAGCCCAGTGGCGAGTGAGTTAATGAGTGAAGTACAAGAATTGTATTTGTAGAAATAGCGAGGATTATCGATAGCGATGATTATCGATAGGATTATCGATAGGATTATCGAGGATTATCGATAGGATTATCGATAGCGAGGATTATCGATCGAAATATCGTGATATATTAATGTGGGAACAGTTGTAAGATGTGCTCTTAAAGATTGTTAAAGTCTGATGTTGTTTAGATTTGTATGATGCACTGCTTAAAAGAATTAACCCAGCTCTCTCGTACTGAGATCATTTTAGTTTTGATTGGTCCAAGACATTTAGCTTAAATTAATTTGGCAGCCAATACAGCAGTATCTCGTACTGAGATCATTTTAGTTTTGATTGGTCCAAGACATTTAGCTTAAATTAATTTGGCAGCCAATACAGCAGTATCTCGTACTGAGATCATTTTAGTTTTGATTGGTCCAAGACATTTAGCTTAAATTAATTTGGCAGCCAATACAGCAGTATCTCGTACTGAGATCATTTTAGTTTTGATTGGTCCAAGACATTTAGCTTAAATTAATTTGGCAGCCAATACAGCAGTATCTCGTACTGAGATCATTTTAGTTTTGATTGGTCCAAGACATTTAGCTTAAATTAATTTGGCAGCCAATACAGCAGTACGAATTGAACTCATCATGGTGTCGTTTCGTGCCATGCTATTCGCAAAATTATACGGTTTAGTCACGAACTATTTCTTATGGTATCACTTTAATTTTACATACATACAGACGGCAACGGCCATATCCAATGACAATATTTTCAGGAAGACTAATCGATACACTGTATCGTTAGTTGCATCTTGGTAGCCGTTATCTGCAACTAGAATAATTTATTTTTATATTTTGTTTTTATTTATTTTTATTTTACTGTTAGTTGCACTTTGTTGGCCTTTATCTGTTTGTTACTTGAATAATTATTAACAGATTTTGTCTGGGCTGCAATCAATTTAATACAATATTCGTAAGCGAAAATAAAACGAAAGTCACCAAAGACATCATGTGATCAATTGATCAGTCTGAAAGCTTAGACACTGCACGTCTCGAATACTGTAACAAATCCTACAGCTTCTTAGCAATTTAGTATGACAAGCAAAAGTATCGTGCAGCGAACAGCTAAAATACGAAGCGTAACGATCGAGCTGAACTGGTGAACCCACATGGTAAGCTGTCTATTGTCATGATTTCACATGTGTTTGTATTGCTTTTCCATTCAGGATATAGACATATTTGTTTGGATATATTTCAGTTAGCGAGTGACGGAAAGCTTCACATTGGCATTGCAACACTGTCGGACAGCGGACGATACAAATGCACCGTGCGCAATCCTGCTGGAAGTGATGAAAAAATATATCAAGTACAAATTATTGGTACGTCTTCGATAATTTTTGAAATCAGTTTTGGGTTCCTTAGTGATTAATTTGCTGTATTTGTGTGGTGTTTCATGCCAATAGAAACCCGTTTGAAGACATTTTTGTAATACTTGGTTTTCGCGATAGCTGTTGGTAATTTTAAGATCATTAGGTTTGCTCACCGCGTAAAGTATAAACTTCTTTCAGATGCTGCGGCGAATCTCATAGTTTTAGAGCACAACCCGTGCTAATTTACTTTTATAATTGATAATAATATTATTGGACCTATTTTGCTTAATAAAAGTTTTAACACACGGTCGAAAACTCGTGCATGCAGCATGTACATGTTAGCAATATTCAATTCTTTTGTGGACGCATATGACGGCAAAAGACATATTAAGACGTAAAATCATAACAAATTTGATACTAGTGCCCTACAACGTGCGTATGGTTAGACAGACTGCTGGCTATCTGTGATCAGTTGTCAATATGGCAACTTTTGTATAGAACGTACCGCCTAGTACAGTAGTAAGTAGAGACGAACAGTGAATTATCGTTAAAAATCATGATAGTTCAGTTGCCGACATGTATAGGGACACAGTCTATTATACTCTAAACGTTGTAGTATAAAGTAATGTTTGAGAGCGCTCGGATGATTTTAAAAATTGAAAAGCCTAACGGTTCCAGTGAAGTACAGTGGTCTGATTTACATCGCAGTTTCTGTGCAACTCCACTTTAAATCGCGAAACTTTGTTTTTTTAAATTTGTTAGTTAACTAGTAACCGTTGGGTTTACCCTAGGTAATAGCAACCATTAATCGTCCCTCTGCTGCTGCGTAACATTTGAGTAATCTCAACAACTTCTAAAACAATCTTTATGATTTTTTCAGTGCTTGAGCTAGCGCACAAAAGGATGACCCAAATCGAGTGGAGTTGTTTTATATCTGGTTGGCTGGCCATAACCACGAAATTCGACTGGCTATGCTTTCCATGTTCTATTTTTGCTACGCTGCTTCGGTTTGTTGCTGTTAATTACTTTCTACCAGCTCTAACTTATGAAGACTAGAATATCTACAGCGCTTCAAACCTCTTTAAGAAGCCCGCTTAACAGTTTAAATGACTAGCAATTTAAATGCAGGACATGTTTATTAAATAGCAGTCTAGTGATCAAGAGCACTGCCATACCCGATACATTTTGAATTTATGTGTTTACCTCCGGCCGGCACCTGACTTTTTGCATTTAGAGTCCTTTTTATTCCAAGCAAACGAATGGCGCTCCTTATATATAAGACCGTTATCGTCCTAACATGGCAGTAAGAAGAGGCGTTTCAAGTTCTTGCTATATCGTTTATTCTATTTATATGAATTGATAATTGAAGAATTTATATGGCGAACTCGGAACTACGTACGTTGACAAATATTCGGAAGCAGAACTACAGAAGCATAAACCGAAATATAACAAGCTTCAGGTTAGACATATGACCCGCAATAATTACAGATACCCAGCAGTCCTGCGAAGCATCCAGTTATTGTAAAAATACGTTGTTTTAGTTTGCGTTTTGATTCGCCTGCTTCAGATGTAAATAGGGAGATGAAGCAAGGAAGCTAGTTTAAAATTAAAAAAACCCCACAAGAGTTTGCATTAACGGCATCCGAAATACATTTTACTTGTTTTGCTTATGCAATGCCTCATAATAATAATGTTTATTGCAATGTCCAGCTTGACAATTATATATAGATTCAAGATTCACATGTTGTAACAATGTTTTTTTCCAAAAATATCAGCTATTTTCGTTTGCAATTTTATGTCATTGTTTTAGTAGAACGAATGCGATCTGTTAGATTTTTATTTGGTAATTCTGCTTTATCTTTTTTGTTTTTCGTTCTAGCGCCTCCAAAATTCGGTGAAGTGAAGCGTGTTGTGGTGAACGTGACCGAAGGTAGTCCGGCTGTCCTCGACTGCGGAGTTCAAAGTGAAACCGATCATATCACTTGGTTTAAGGTACACGCTCAATATTAGCTTTAAAATCTATATTCATGTTTTTTTTTTCAAAAATAAGTCATACTAACTCGCGAAAAACCTATTACTATTACGGCTCATGTCAACTTTAGGGGCCGAAGTATAATGCATGCCGTGCCGTTATCGATATACAAAGTCTAAGCCTTAGGTTCCTATATGAGACATACACTATGCCTAAGCCTAAGTCGGAGGACTGCAGCATTCCGAACCCCCGCTCTAAGCTGTTCTTTTTCAAACATTATAACGTCCGACTCCTAAAGTTTACATGGGCCACTACTTCCATAATTTATAAATTATTCCCAACCTACCTTAGGAAGTAGGGCCTTATATTATTTAGCTAAGATCACACAGCTAGTGCAAAAATTTGCGTTGTAGCTTTTAATCGTCATAACTCAGTAAAGCATGGTAGCATCGGTTTCAACTATGTCTCAAAATGCTTCTCTTGAGCTGCTCTAGCGAGTTCGGTATAGATACGAATTTATAAATCAGCATCTCGTCTTATTTTATTAACTGTTAAGTCTTCTATGTTACATTATGTAAACTTTATAATATTATTTGCAACAAGGCTATGTCTGGAAGTGATTAACCTATTTTATTGAAGTGATTTTTAGTACAATGCTACTTAGGTTCTGCGTGTATGTGATCACACATTTGACTGCACGAGCTTGCGTTCATGAACGAGAATTGCTGAATCACAGTACAAAATTAAATTCTGTTAACAGTTCGATCCAGGATTTTCGGTATCACTTGAACTAAATCGTAGATATGGTGAAATCTCTAATTTGTTATATCATAAGATACCTGAGGACCTTGTCTAGTGTCATTATTATATTTACCGTTACCTGTATTCCTTTATTGTGTTAAGTTTAGTTCAGTATTCCAGCGAATTTCAGCTCCTTTCGGGTGACACGCGTGCGTACCGCTTACACCAGTATTAAATTTCTATTTATGTTGCCTTAAAGTTATCTTATACTTGTAGTGCTTTCACTAAAATCCATCATAGCATTAATATACATCGGTGAAACCATGACCTCAGAACTGTGATAACTGGGCTGCGGAACACTGTTTAACTCCTAAAGTGCCACCTTTAGTCAAAAATGCGTAAATTAATCTTTTTTATATTTTTATCATATTGAACCTGTCTCGAGATCGTAGATCGAAACCGCCACGGTGTCGAACTCTGACTTGTCATTTGCTATCACTTCTTAACAAAAATCAGTAATAAGTTAAGCCCCAGCAATTCAGGTTATATTTTCATCAATTATTCTTGCTATAGATTATGTATAATAGAAGTACCCAACAGGTTGCAAGTAGGTTCCTGTTAGTTTTTTCGAGCACCTGCCTGACATCCTTGCTTATAATTTTGATCACTGTGCTCATTGCAAACTTATCACTCAATCATTAGACGGTATATAGAAGAATATGTGTACTATTTACAAGTATTAAAACAGTTACCACGGAAATAACCATTGTCGCTGCTGAAGATAGCCTTCGGTGAAAGAGTAACCATACTGCATATGCCATAGTGCTTCAAATTGCGCAAAGTAACTAGATTATATAAGTATATATATGCTTAACCAGACTCGATTTTACAGTAGCCTTAGAACAAAGAACATTGGTATAAATATACCCGGTTATGTTTATGGGAATACAGGGTATTTCATGGTATTAGCCACATAGTTGTGTGGCCATTTACTTATTGTGCGCTACGTTTTACTCGTGCGACGGTAGTTGGGGTGTCGTCACTTTCTGTAGTTTTATATATAATATTGATTATGATAAGCGCTACAGTAGAGATCATAAATTTCTTAGGTACGTCTGCTTAGGCGGGTAGATGATCACTGAGTAGGTTGGGAGATAGGTGATGCGTAGCGGGGAGGTTGAAAATTTTAGAGACTTATATTTTAGCTTATTTTACTAAAATTTTACCCAATTTTTGCTAATTTTTCCTACTCTACTTATTTTCCTTAATTTTTGCAAATATTTTTCCAATTTTTGCTAAAATTTTAACCAATTTACGCCTTTTCATGAAATTCCCGTTATTTTGCTTGGTAGGGTTGGAGTGCGGGTTTTCAGGATATGATGTAAATCTGTCTTGGAGGCCCGATCTTTAGGGATATAGCCGCCAATGGACACTTATTGCCCAGATATCTTTCAAAATTAAGAATACAAACTGTTTGGAACTAATTCTTGAAAATTTTTCGATTTCTAACATGCAGGCTGATAAATTATATACAATAAATGTTGCTAAAATGTTTGGAACAACAAAATATAAATTACTTCGGATTACGTAAGTATTTATATTGTTTAAGTTTGGATACTCCAAACGCGAAAAAATGTTTCATTAAAACCATTTAGATTTATGCTAAGGCCCACAACATTAAAAGAAGAATTTATTTATTTTCATTTTCAGAAAGGCAAACCGTTGTCAACATTTTCGAACCCGACAGTGATTGCAGTTGAAGGGGGCAGTGAATTGAGATTTGGAAGCGCTGGGCTGCTAGATGCTGCAAGTTACGAGTGTTTGGTTCAAAATTCGGCTGGCAATGCTTCGCGACGATTTCAGCTTAACGTTTACAGTGAGCTATTCAATAAACTAATATTATGTTTTCTTTAAGTTTGATGCCTGTCGGGGCTGTGAAAACTTGTCGTAATCGTAAGATATAAATATTTCGTTTAAAATAAATCATTACATTTGAAAGCAGCTAGAACTAGTGTGGAAAAAATATAAAAATGCATACTCGTGGTAGTACGTTATAATGGTACAATATTCAAGAGTGCATTAAGGAAGAGTATCACACTTCTCTACACTCTAATCTAAGCTTGTGTTAGATGACACAGTCGTTTTCGGCCTGACCCCCTCGTTTATGCACAGAACCACCACGTTTTATGGGGATAGCGTCGACTCATCTCATTTTGTGGGTGCTAGGTCGAACCGCCCTGTTTTGAGGAGAGTCGGTTGAACCGGTAGGGCTTATACACCGACCCCCTCAAAAATGGGTAGCGGCCCGACCTACTCCCGCCCCCTACATAACGATGGGGGATCCAAGCTACCCCCACCCGCTACAAAATGACCGAGGAACCAAGCTAGCCCACACGAAACCTGGGGTCTGTGCATGACGGGCCCACAGAATGAAAGGATCAGGCTGAAAACTCCCGTTTCATCCAAGTCGGGCTTAAATTAGAGTACACGGAAGTGCCGTACCTTTTCCTAATTCACTCTTGATAATATGTATTACTGATGCTTCTTGCATATCAAACCATTACATATATAAATCATTGGAAAGAAAACAGGTGATTTTCTGTTTCTTAGAACTAATTTTATTTATCTTGTTGCAACTGTCGTTATCGCACCATTTCAATTATTTCAGAACCACCGGAAATTGCCGACAGTGAATCAGAAATTGTTGCGATAGAACACACTCATATTGAACTGTGTTTATAGCTTTTCAGTGTGCCTACGTCTAATATTGCTTTTCTTCATTGCCTGTGAAGTCTTAATCGGAAAGTTCTAAATCTCACTATTTCACAATTTCAGAACCACCAGAAATAGCCGATGGCGAATCGGAAATAGTTGCAACCGAGCGTGATCGTATTGAAGTGCCGTGTGAAGCTTTTGGAGTGCCGCCTCCAGACGTTCGTTGGACACGCGACGGTGAATTAGTATCACCAGGTAGTTCACTAATACTTTCGATTTTTGGTTTATGTTTCAGCATTAGCCAGCTATATTTTGAAAGTTTTTTTTGAAGATACCATACCTAGTATAAATAGAGAAACAAACAACCGGAAAAGTGGTTCAATGCTTATAGATTTCTTGACAAAAGCAGTCAATATATATTCGGAGTCGTATTTATTTATATACGGATAGCTTAAGTGACCAGGCTTCGAACAGGTTCTCGATTGTATAGACTGTTTTCTATAACTTCGACTACCAATGAGTCGTTGGCTGACCATCTTCGTCTGTGTTCATGTTGCGTCCTTATCGATATGATCGGATTTTATATAGATATGTAGTTAGTGTATAGGTATTCGCGTGGAGAATTATTTGGGCCCGCGGGTACCATTGGAAATCCGAGGCTTGTCCACCGTCACTAGCTAGGCCCATACCCGCTGGCTCGGAAAATTTTTTCACGCCCGCGAAGCCCGCAAATTATAGATTTCTGTCTGCGGCATAGGACGTTTATTATTATACATTACGAAGCTAGTCTACTGTAATTAGCTTCAGAATGGTGGATTTAGTATATAGACTATTCACATACTGCATGTGGTTCGATCTTATCCGATTGCAAATGTACAATTTTGTCGAATCCAGTCGGATGATTGGAGGGTAAGAAAATACAGACAACATGGACACATTACGCGGCACGCGCAGACTTTTTTAAGCAAATTGCTTGCATCGAACCGGACCTTAATAATGTATTAATATTGGATCGTATCAGTCCGGATTGAATGCAGTTTGAATCCAGATTTTGATTATGCTACAGAATCATTAGATTTTCTAAGCAGTGTTTCCTTTTTACAGCGCAGGGAAACTAAAGCCTGGATGATTTTTCACCTCAACATTTGTGCTGTTCAACATAAATATGCAGCTGTAGCCTTTACAAAAATGATTTGTAACACCAGGATTTCATGCAGCTGGAGCCTTTACAAAAATGATTTGTAACACCAGGATTTCATGCAGCTGGAGCCTTTACAAAAATGATTTGTAACACCAGGATTTCATGCAGCTGGAGCCTTTACAAAAATGATTTGTAACACCAGGATTTCATGCAGCTGGAGCCTTTACAAAAATGATTTGTAACACCAGGATTTCATGCAGCTGGAGCCTTTACAAAAACGATTTGTAACACCAGGATTTTAAAATATTTCGTAAATATTTATATGCAAGTTGGAAAACAGTTGTTTGTTGTCTTTATGCAGCGCTTTTGAGATAAGGTTTAAAACACTTCCCTTTTTGCAATTTTTCGCTCCTGTTAGATTCTTCGTTTAGATTTTGTAAATTTAATGAAAACTTAAACCGTAAAACTTTTAATTTTGACTATAAAACAATAAATTCGAGCATCAAACAATTCGTACCAACAGTGTGGGTCTAGCAAACTTGAAATTACAAATAAAGTCACAGTTAGAGAACATAAATAATCGAACGTGTAAACTTTTATGTAATTATATATTTTTGTGTAAGCCCGAGATTACGATTATTGTTTTTATAACGGTTACATAAACAATATTAGTAGCATACAAGTTTGTGGAACAAAATGTTCATGTAATATAGTGAGTGTGAAATGTGTTTCAAACTGCAGTTTCTGATGTGGGAATATATAAACCTTCTAAGAAATCTTGGACGCATCTGAGAAATCGTGTTTTCAACTCCAGATAGATTGATTTCAAAAATTCAGTATTAAAATTAGCTTCCACATTTTCGTTATATCGAAACAGTCTATGCCTTTTTATCAAACTGATGCTAATTAATAAGATTAAATGCATTTACTTTAACAAAATATTTGGGGCGAAATCAGTACTCAAACTGGATTGAATTTCTGCATTTGTAGAAAATTTGGCACTGTTTTCAAAAATCGAGGCAGCCCTGATACTTGATTTTCTGGAAAAAAAGGTATGCCCTCTTAAAGATCTTGGAATGTACTGAAAAATTCCATATTATTAGGCATTGCATGCATGTAGTTATTTTCTACGCAGCACGTGCTTTTTATGTACTACTTGTTTTATTTATGTGGCAACTATGAAAACAAATTGAGTTCGCGCTTACTCATAAAAATCTCATGCTGCTCAGAGATAAACTACGTGCTTGCAATAACCAAATATGCAATATCTTAATATTTTTCATTCGCTTTAGGGGATCAGAACTTTTTGCTGAAATTTCAGAGAGCAGCGCTAGCACGATTATTAAAAACAGCGCCAAATTTTCTACTGATGTAGACATTCAGCTCTATTGAAACTGCATCTTACTGCCAATTATTTTGTTAAAGTTGATAAATGTTACCATATTAATTTGTATCACTTTGACAAAATAAGATAAACGTTTTAAATACAACCAAAATGTGAAATATATGGTTATTATTGAATTTTTGAAACCAATCTATGCGGAGTAAGGAAAAACGATATTGTAGATGCGTTTAACGAAATGAGAGTTACATAAAACAATCATTATAAACTATTGTTTGAAGCACATTTCGCGCTTACTATATTGTGAAAGTATTTGTCTCACAAACTTACACAATGCGAATATACAATTAACTGAAAATTTTCTTGACAATAACAACAGAGACCTTTTGTTAGATAACATGCGGACATAACGTATGGTAATGTTTGGTATGTGTTTGGTATACGGCCTTAAGATGACCTGCTTAAACAAATTGATATTTTACTATTTATAGACATACAACAGCAACAGTCATTAGTTTTTGCGGAAATAAACCGGCATGATGCTGGTGAATATATTTGTCAGGCAAGAAACGATGGTGGAATATCAAGGCGAACCGTTCAGATAGTCGTGATAGGTTTGTGCTACTTACCTCGGTTAATGTTTTACTAGAATTTTTTTCAGGATATCGATAACTTATAAAAAATGGAAACGTTAAAACGGCTATGTTTAGTCGGAAAGAAATCGAACACTACTGGGCAAACAAATTATAGGATATATATTTTTGCTTAATGTTTATCTCATTTGTCAGTTTATCTAATATGTAAACGTTTGAGGATTGTTCATTGTTTTAAAGGATCTGGTTTTTTGCCTGCCAAACAACGCTTCAAAGATACCAACCAAACTTAAACGCACAGACAAAACAAAAAGTGTGAAAAATTTGTGTTCAGAAATTTGATTTTCTAAAAATTGTGACTTGAAATATGAACATGAAATAGTAAACTTTAAAAGCTTTCTACGAAAATTATATTCCAGTTTTAGACTTAATGTTTATATTAATAGTATCGTGGATATAAAGATTCGCTGCTATTCATTCTGCTTTGAGTTTCTTTGGAAGTCCTGATATCATGCCTTTAGAATTGTCTTTTGTTGTAGTGGATAGTGCCCAGTAGGATATTATATTATAAAATTATTTGTTCAAATAATGACAACATTTCTATCTGCTCTGACCTGCTCAACATGTGCATCTAAGTGATTTTTGTCACCTCTGTATTATTTTTGCCTCATACGGTTCGTTTCCATTGGAACGCTATAGTTATCATAGTCTATTATTTATATTACGGATTATATTAGAATAAAATTAAACTACAAGAACTTTTAAATAATTTATAAAAAAAGATATTGAAATATTTAAATAACAATCTCAGCGAAAAATAACTTTTTATAGTGCCGCCGGTAGTACATCCGGAACATATGAATGTAACCGCGGAGCAAAACGACACTGCTACGCTGACATGCAACGCTACTGGCATTCCCGAGCCGACTGTGGAGTGGCTGAGTGAATCCGACTTTAGACTCACTGAAGGACGCAGTATGTGGCAAATTTTTTAATATTCGATTTCGAAGATTTCATGCACGTTCATGTTAAAATTAACACAGTGATAGTATTTTTGAACAGTTTAAATACAATCATAGCATTTACTAAAATAAATTTATAACTCGAGTAAAATTTGTCAACGAAAGCAATTGCGTCCTTCTAATGGTTGTAAAGAATTAGAGGGCGGAGAGGTTTTATGGTCTGTTTTTGTTGAAGATGTTTTTAATTGCCGACACAGATATGAAAATTCCATTTGGTCCACTCATTTCACTTCTGTATTTTTGAGGTGCAATCGTATAGTAAGCACCATTTGGTATGCTAATTTTATGGCGTGGTGTAAATATTTTGCTTGTAGGTGTCACTGATTGACAGCTTTGAAGTTATTGTTTTAAGTCGTTCAACTGAATATTATACGTGTATCTATTTATTCACAATATGCTTGCGCAAACTAGCTGTCATCATAATTAACAGGCAATTGTTAAATGAAATTTTTAAATCAAATTTAATTCAATTTCGAATTTTTAATGAAATTTACATTTCATAGGTATACACATTATAGGAAATACTATTTGATATTTCAAAATGTCTTGATGATGAATTCAAAATGTCACATCAGTGATACTTTGAGAAGTAACTTATTCGCCATTTTCCGCTGCACGAAATAGACGTCTCATGCTATGTGGGCATCAAAATTAGGAACAATATTTGGCTTCTACTTTTTAAATATTGTGTTGTCGTTCAGTTTTTTGCAAATATTTGAAAAAAATTATATATGCAAATAAATTTGGGTATGCTTTACATAGACGCCTTACCTATTTGCCTTTTCACAATTCGTCCTATAGTTACTTCACAACAAAAGTAGAATTACGGTATTGCTTCTAATTATTTGTTTTTAGAATACGGATTTATCGGTTCGTCGCTCGAAATTCGCAACGCTCAAGCGGAAGACGATACATTTTATCGATGTGTGGCAAAGAATATGGCCGGTTTCGCTTACGGGCATCGAAAACTTACCGTTGAAAGTATGGCCACTGCTAATTTTGTGACGTCGCTTGCCATGGTTTTCGCTTATTATTACAAATTGCACAGTTAAGCACACGGTTTTTGTGTAACTGCTCATAAATATCTGTCTTGAAACAAAGCATATTTGATAAAATTTTTCGTTATAATAAATCAACTAACATTTTAATCCAGAGCATAAATCTAACCAAAAGACAAATGTGTCGACACAGGTCAGCAAGTTTTGACACTGCCGATTCCTAGATATGAATTGTTTACTTTCAAGCATTAAAACTTGTTACAAAATTGTTTTTCGATGTTGACTGTGTTTCGTTGCAGTTCCGAGACAAAATAAAATCGTTTGGGTCGTGTGTGACGAAAACGGCAGACCATTAACTGACCGTGGCCAGTTGGGTCGGCCCTCAGATGACCTAGACAGCAGTGGCGGCTTATGGCACGAAGAAGAAGAAGATTTCGATCCGGACGACGATGCTTCAACAGTTGGTCAAGCTGGAAGCGATGGTATCTATCGTTGTATACCAAGGCTGTCTGCACAACGTACTGGAAAACTGCTCAGATATCGTAAATTGCTATTTTTTTAATATTGTTGTCTTTACAGTTTCTTATCTTATATTTGTCTACATTTTCCGATATCCTGAACTTATATAACTTACATAACTGTAATTTATATTAGTTTGAAAAATTATACATCTGTAATAAAAGAATTCAATTTGCGATAGTCTATTTAGCTACACCCACAGGGTTTGTCCGAATACTGTAAACAGCGAATGCTTGACTGTATGAATAGTCTCCTATTTGATTCAATCGAGATATCTTTGGGATAAGCCGTATCCGAAATGCATTCTCCGGTATACCTTATGGATTAGTTTTTATTAGCTTTGTGGCCTTCTATATATCTTCCATTAACTTAAAATTTCGTTAGACTGTTTGTAGTCGGTTGGTAATCTTTCATTCTCGAAGTTAATTTTTGAAGGGATAGTGAAATATCAGTGTCTACATGACCGCCTCTGAGCTGTTAATCCGACTCCAGAACGACACTGGTGGCTGCAATTGTCATAACTAAATTCAACCGTGATTGGACTTGTATGTACCTGTCATGAGCAACTTGCCATACAGATTGTCTAAGTTTCAACTATCTTTTTCGCCTGATATAATGAGTTACGCTACCGTGTCAAACAGCTGCTTTTTTCATGTGTTTGGATATTATGTTCGCACCGACCATGTTCCTCTTGAACCTCAACCTCTGTTCACCATATTTTTACTTTCCGTGGTCAAGCTCGCTGAACATCATTTTTTCAGTAGTTGATCTTCTGGTATTCGGCAAATGTGCCCAGTACCCATGTATCGGTACCGGTATTCTCATGTGGTAATATAATATGGTCAAGAAACTCTGGATGAGCTATGACAATCCATTGCTGCAAAACTTAGATTGTATTTCATTATAATAAGTGATTTATTTAACGTTAACTTTGTTTTTTCTTTTATTTTGCAACGAAAATACATTTCCGTTCCAATAATGTAGCATATTGGTATTTGGTTCCTGTTGCTGATATGACCATATTCTAACGAACTTTTGTTTGGGGTAATCGCCGCGTAGCTTATAACGGAAGGTTTCGGGCCAAACCTAAAAGAACGTCAAAATCATCGTCGGATAATGTCTTAGATGCAGGAATATATATGGTTGGTAATGGGTGCGCCCTCTATAACTGAAGGTTTCGGGCAAAAGCTAAAACAACGCCGGGATTATATTATAAGGTTTTATATGCAGGAATGTATAGCTTGAGTAACGTTGTAGCTTGATGCGCTAATTTTTATCTATATTGAACCCTTATTAAGGTGTGTTCACATGCTCAAACTTTTTGCTCAAATTTTGAGCTTAAAATTGGAACTCAAAATTTGATCAAAATTTGATGGTGATTTTTCAATGAAAATTGCGATATTTCAAAATTTGAGATCAAAATTTGAGCTCAAACTTTTTCAGGTAATACATCTCGTCCATGATAGGCTACAGGAATATTCATGAAAAGTTTGAAGAGTGTTCTCGTGTTCAAACTTCCGAAAAAGCTGCTTTTGAATTTTGATCAAAATTTGAGCTCAAATTTTGATCAAAATTTGAGCAAAAACTTTGAGCTTGTGAACACGCCTTTAAAAAACTATGTTAAAGTTGTTTAAATTCACGGCTAAAAATCATTTGCAGGTCGTGCACAGCACGGCATTATGTTATACTGTCAGATCTGGCTTATCAACTATTGCTATCATTTTTCTTTGCCCTGGGGAGCTCGTGTTGGCACAATTTCGGTATATTAGTGTCTAATCACCTGCTGTTTTGCTTACTATAGTGGCCTATATGGTTTGCAAACGAATGACAGACTGTTTAACAGTCTTCTTTAACAGACTTTTTATTGAATTCGAGTGGAATGAGCTAGCGAAGCGAGCGAGTGGAACAAGAATTTTCAATTTTGGCTCTGGAGGGGGTTGAGGAGGTTCTGTCTGTGTGTGTCTGTGTATCGCACCTGGATCTCGATAACGGTTGGGCGGATTTTGATGCACGATAGCTCATTCGAACTGCAATGGTCGATTTAGTGTAGCAACGGCGCCCGATTTTTGAATTTTTGCCGTGAGAAAAGTTATGGGGCAAAATGACGTCATTTTGGCCCATTTTTCGGGCATCCCTCCAATTTTTGCGACTTTTCTCAATAACTACACTAGGTATCCGCAAACTAATAGGCCTATTCCATGCAGCTTTACCAGGGCTTTCCAATGATATATAACCAGTTTTTCAACTACTCTCCAATCGGGAGTCTATAAGCTTATAGTTGGCGCCAAATTTCGTATTTGGTGAAAAGTCGTGGGAAATGCACCTAAATGTGTGTTTTTTGTTGCTTTTAGTGTCTTATATGGGGTTTCCTGGGCAGGTAAACTCATTGCAAGTTTGAATAATATTGTTGGTCAAATTTTTTACACTTCTGGTTCATACTTGGCATAAAAAATGACGTTTTCGAAATTTTTGGTGACAAGTCGTGGGAAAAGCACCTGAATGTGTGTTTATTGTTGATTTTAGTGTCGGATATGGGGTTTTCTGGGCCGATAAGCTCATTGCGAGTGTCAAAAATATTGTGTGGCAAATATTTTTCACACTTCTGCTTCGGGGATAGTCCTCAACACTCGAATTCTGGCTCGCAACCGAGCTTCACTTGTATATGTAATGATATAATTATATATCTCATATATTAAGCGTAGTATAATTATATATTCAAGATCTAATTCATAAAACTGTTTTCAGGTGTGCCCGAGATTGTTGAACTCCCACGAAATCAAGAGCTCATCGTAGGCGATCCGCTCGAAATCACCTGTGCAGCAATTGGATTCCCACCACCACGCATTATATGGACCCACAATTCAACATATGTCCCAAGTAGGTTTTGGTTTTGTCTTTTGATTGCTTGGCGTTAATATCTACTAAAGATTGCATCGTTTCTTTGCACCATTATTAACTCATGATGAAACAGGCGATGTCACAGGTTTCTGGAGGGCAATGCGCACAATGTAATACAATATACGTAAAATCAATTGCAAGCGATAGCCTTATGCACCGTTGGTCTCTAGCTTTTCGTTGTTATATTCGACCTTGTTATATTAGTGTGTCTTAAAATGATGCGGCGGCGACAGATTTGTACAACATAGTTCAACAGGTTTCAAAAATCCATGCATGTGATGTTTCCCTTGTGTTTCCAACAGATTTAATTACATTGGCCTAAAGCATGTTTAATAAATAATTTTCAACACTTGTCTGATATGTTAGCATCCGCACTACAGCTAATTACAATGTTTTCGCTATTTTTTATTCGACGCCTAATAGACTCTAATCGTGGACCAAGCTTTGGGTTTACGCTGCTCCATTAATTTCACGTTTAAAATCGCACAAGAGTTGATACTAACGAAAACATAGTGATCATAGCATATGGGGTCCCCCGATTTTTAAGATATAAATCTTCGCTTTGCTGTTGAATAAAATTAGTCGGCATTGTCTCATCAAAAACAACAATTTGTATCATAACAGCTCTTTCTCCATGTGTATGTGAAGTAAAATTAAAAAAACATTAAAAAATGGAAACCTTCAAAATGTGGACTAACCGAGTATGTTGAAGTTGAACTATAGGTTTATAGAATTGCTCAACAAACGTCCTATTTTTATTGGTTTAAATGTGATTTAGTTATGTCCTTTCATTTAAAAAACATAAAAAAAATGGAAACCTTCAAAATGTGGACTAACCGAGTATGTTGAAGCTGAACTATAGGTTTATAGGATTGCTCAACAAACGTCCTATTTTTGTTGGTTTAAATGTGATTTAGTTATGTCCTTTCATTTAAAAAAACATTAAAAATGGAAAGCTTCAAAATGGGGACTAACCGAGTATGTTGAAGTTGAACTATAGGTTTATAGGATTGCTCAATAAGCGTCCTATTTTTTTTGGTTTAAATTGTGATTTAGTTATGTCCTTTCATTAAAAAAAACATTAAAAAATGGAAACCTTCAAAATGGGGACTAACCGAGTATGTTGAAGTTGAACTATAGGTTTATAGGATTGCTCAACAAACGTCCTATTTTTGTTGGTTTAAAGGTGATTTAGTTATGTCCTTTCATTTAAAAAAACATTAAAAAATGGAAACCTTCAAAATGTGGACTAACTGAGTATGTTGAAGTTGAACTATAGGTTTATAGGATTGCTCAACAAACGTCCTATTTTTGTTGGTTTAAATGTGATTTAGTTATGTCCTTTCATTTAAAAAAAACATTAAAAAAATGGAAACCTTCAAAATGTGGACTAACTGAGTATGTTGAAGTTGAACTATAGGTTTATAGGATTGCTCAACAAACGTCCTATTTTTGTTGGTTTAAATGTGATTTAGTTATGTCCTTTCATTTAAAAAAAACATTAAAAAAATGGAAACCTTCAAAATGGGACTAATCGAGTATGTTGAAGTTGAACTATTTGGGGTGCCTTTTTTTTGTTTGGGTTTGCTTTTTAGGGGGGGGGGGCGGGGGGGGGGGGAGGTTTGGTAACCTTTTTGTTGGTTTAGGTTTTTTTTTAAAAAAAACATTAAAAAAATGGAAACCTTCAAAATGTGGACTAACTGAGTATGTTGAAGTTGAACTATAGGTTTATAGGATTGCTCAATAAGCGTCCTATTTTTATTGGTTTAAATGTGATTTAGTTATGTCCTTTCATTTAAAAAAACATTAAAAAATGGAAACCTTCAAAATGGGGACTAACCGAGTATGTTGAAGTTGAACTATAGGTTTATAGGATTGCTCAACAAACGTCCTATTTTTGTTGGTTTAAAGGTGATTTAGTTATGTCCTTTCATTTAAAAAAACATTAAAAAATGGAAACCTTCAAAATGTGGACTAACTGAGTATGTTGAAGTTGAACTATAGGTTTATAGGATTGCTCAACAAACGTCCTATTTTTGTTGGTTTAAATGTGATTTAGTTATGTCCTTTCATTTAAAAAAACATTAAAAAAATGGAAACCTTCAAAATGGGTACTAACCGAGTATGTTGAAGTTGAACTATAGGTTTATAGGATTGCTCAACAAACGTCCTATTTTTGTTGCGTTTAAATGTGATTTAGTTATGTCCTTTCATTTAAAAAAAACATTAAAAAATGGAAACCTTCAAAATGGGGACTAATCGAGTATGTTGAAGTTGAACTATAGGTTTATAGGATTGCTCAATAAGCCTCCTATTTTTATTTGTTTAAATGTGATTTAGTTATGTCCTTTCATTTAAAAAAACGTTAAAAAATGGAAACCTTCAAAATGGGGACTAACCGAGTATGTTGAAGTTGAACTATAGGTTTATAGGATTGCTCAACAAACGTCCTATTTTTGTAGGTTTAAATGTGATTTAGTTATGTCCTTTCATTTAAAAAAACATTAAAAAATGGAAACCTTCAAAATGTGGACTAACCGAGTATGTTGAAATTGAACGATAGGTTTATAGGATTACTCAATAAACGTCCTATTTTTGTTGGTTTAAATGTGATTTAGTTATGTCCTTTCATTTAAAAAAACATTAAAAAATGGAAACCTTCAAAATGTGGACTAACCGAGTATGTTGAAATTGAACGATAGGTTTATAGGATTACTCAATAAACGTCCTATTTTTATTGGTTTAAATGTGATTTAGTTATGTCCTTTCATTTAAAAACATAAAAAATGTAAACCTTCAAAATGTGGACTAACCGAGTATGTTGAAGTTAAACGATAGGTTTATAGGATTACTCAAAAGACGTCCAATTTTTATTGGTTTGAGTGTGATTTAGTTATATCCTTTCATTTAAAAAAACATAAAAAATGTAAACCTTCAAAATGTGGACTAACCAAGTATATGTTGAAGTTAAACGATAGGTTTATAGGATTACTCAATAGACATCCAATTTTTATTGGTTTGAGTGTGATTTAGTTATGTCCTTTCATTTTAAAAAACATAAAAAATGGAAAGCTTCAAAATGTGGACTAACCAAGTATGTTGAAGTTAAACGATAGGTTTATAGGATTACTCAATAGACGTCCAATTTTTATTGGTTTGAGTGTGATTTAGTTATGTCCTTTCATTTAAAAAAAACATAAAAAATGGAAAGCTTCAAAATGTGGACTAACCAAGTATGTTGAAGTTAAACGATAGGTTTATAGGATTACTCAATAGACGTCCAATTTTTATTGGTTTGAGTGTGATTTAGTTATGTCCTTTCATTTAAAAAACATAAAAAATAGAAACCTTCAAAATGTGGACTAACCGAGTATGTTGAAGTTGAACTATAGGTTTATAGGATTACTCAACAAACGTCCTATTTTTGTTGGTTTAAATGTGATTTAGTTATGTCCTTTCATTCTGAACCGCTTCAAGGTTGAAGACAAATGTATTTTGTCAATTTAGTTGTACGTAGAGATTCGGAAAGAGTTTTTTTGGAGTTTCGCGGTTGCTGTAATGTTAAGATCATTGGTATTTGCGGTTTATGCATCGGATATGCAAAAGCTAAAAATTAACAAATTGAAAATGGGGTCTTGAAATTTAACATTTTCTTGAAAATTGAAGCTTATAAATTTGAAAAGTTTTAGTTTTTTTGGTCATTTTAGTATTCTAAAAATGTGCTTAAAATAGTCGCCACCGTATACTTATTGCTGGTTTCATGCCGGAGAAGGCTGTAGGAGTGTGTGCAATTCACTCTTGCAAGAGTCATTAACCATATACAAGAGTGAAATTCATACCCATTTCCTTTCGATGCACGAGTTACTAGCTGTATATTTTAAAGACAGCTATTCCAACTTACTTCTGCCACTGCGTAGATCATGCTAGTTGGATAAAAACACTGCTTTACCGGAGTTCTTATTCGTTAGCAACCAAAATATTTGAACATACTACAGTAAACAATTGTCTGCTGCTGGCTACACTGTAAAAATCGCTGAATCAAAGTTGAATCATTTGGGTATATAGCTTGCAAACCTACTCACTACCATTGAGTCACATTTTGGTTTAGTCTGAGTCTAATTTTTCGACTTAGATAGTGACTCCAACGTTGACTCAGCGTTTTCACGGTGTACTATTATAGATTACGGATTCTAGTACGTATTTTATTTAGGTCAACCACGAACATTTCATGGACGTAGCACATTGCGGATTGACTCCGTCCACGCGTCACACAGTGGACAGTACGAATGCTCAGCGCAGAACGAAGTCGGACTTAAGCGAGCAATGGCAGTGGTCGATGTTATCTCGGGTAAGTTGTGCTATCGATAATTTAGGTTCTTGTTCCGAAAATAAGAAATGTCGAATCCATAAGCCTAGGCATACGAACGTCGTAATAGCTGTGAGATGTGTGACAAATATGGCAAAAATTATAATATATTCAACCAATCAACCACAGTTCATATGTTTAGCAATATTCACATTGTATGTTGAGGCTGTAAAAATTTCGTGAACACATTATAATCTTAACACACAATACTTAGACACAATTATTATTACAGGAACATCTATTTTATCTAACACCTCCTGACTGGCAAATATAAAAATGAAATGTAAATTATTTGACAACAACAAATATGGTTGAAATTCAAGAACTCATTTATCTGCTTACAAAAATTTTGTATCTGTAAAATTCTTAATTTTATTGCTGGGAATATTTAGCACAAGTGATTGCTATAAAGTGAAAAATGATTGGTTTCGCATTCATTAACATAGCTAAATTGAGCACTTAAAAATGAATTTTAGACAGTTTTGATTTCGTATGAACAGTTATAGCTTCACTATTTGCACTGCCGTTATTTGTAACACATCTTCCCCTCATATAGGTAGTATTGTGAGCACTGGACGACCTAAAAGATTGCAGGCTTCATTTTTAAAAATGACACATCATTGCTTTATGTTTGTTTCTCAGTTCTTATATGACGAAATAATCCGACATACGTACAGAAAGAAATTTCTTTATAAACTCTTTCTTAATTTATAGTTGAACGAATTTTGAGGTTATACGTAGATTACAATAGATATGCCGGTTATTAATCTTACAGCTTAAACGGCAAATCTACGAATTATGTGCTTTTCACTATTCCGAATATCTCAATCTTTAAACATGTATACTTTTGTTTCTAATATATTTATATTACTTGTAATACTTAATTGTAAATAGTTGCAGATGGAACTATTTTAAATACAGTATACAACAAAATATTAAAGATTCCGTTTCCGGTATTCGAGCAACAGTCGTTATGGTATAATCGACACAAAACAGATGCTATTAATCGAATGCTACTTATAGCTGAAATATATAGATTCTCGAATAAATTTTATAGAAGCAGAATTTCAACAATCGTACCTGGTTTGTGTTGGTTATACCTAAACAACCGTTGAATTAGAAATAGAATATTAAACATTTTGTAGTAAATCAATATTTTTAGTATAACAGATATTTCAAGATTTATGGCATACATAAGTATTTTTATTCCTAAGTTATTTTTAGAGATTAATTTTCAAATTTTTTTCATATTAGTTATTTTATTTCATTTTTAAACTGAGTTATAAATAATAATTTCTACATTATAGCCACCAATGATTTCGTTATATTTATTATAAATATAAGTTGGATAATTTTAGTATCTATGATTAGTGAAATAGTGTATCTCTTACTGCGTCTAGTATTTCATGCTCTTTGCTTAAAAGCAACATGTATAGGAATGATATGGCATTAGTGTCTGAAACCGAAAATCGATACTATTGCCATTTTGATTCAATTCTCATCAGTTATATTATATTTTTGAACGTCACCCTAACTAGCTCATGCAATAAAAGCCAGTGTCCCAAAATGAGCAGTCTAATTGTCGATTACATTAGCTATCTTTTTGATACGTTCACCCAAGTAGCTAATACAATACCTGCCACTGTCACAAAATAAATAATCTAATTGCAGATTACATTAGCTATCTTTTTCATACGTCGACCCCAAGTAGCTCATACAGTACCAGCCACTGTCACAAAGTGAGCAATCTAATTGCGGCTTAAATTAGCTATCTTTTCATATGTCCATTCCAGCTAACTCATAAAATACATGTCACAGTCACAAAATGAGCAATTCGTATTAAAAGAACCTTTCAAAGAGAGCAAACACACCGCATACGACAAATTCAGTTAACTCAACCCGTCATAATACTCATTGTTCCTGTTTTTAAATGGCGGCGTTCAGCACGAAAACATGCAACTAATTTAATATTTTCAGATGTCAAACGCTACAGTCCGCCCGATATTCTTGGCCCATCGTTCAGTGACGATGTAATAATTGGCGGTGGTCGACGTGTCGCTTTGCTGTCATGTGACGTTCCAGAAAATTCGATTCATACCGAATTTGCATGGACAACCGGTCGAAGCGAGCCGTATGATCGGAGCACCCAAACTCATCAAACCCGACTATTGTCAAACGGATCATTGGTGGTACTCGATTATGACCATGTGAGATTTAAAACTATGGCAGTGATTTTGTTTTAGGGTATTAACTACCCGAGAATAAAGACCAAATAAAATCGGACGAATATTTGTTTGTATGTTAAAATGGTAGCTCAATTTCAATTTTTTTCCGTACAAACAATCTTATTTCGAGACTATTAAAGGTCTTTTCAACTGTAGCTTTGTTATCGAAATTTTCCTACAGCAAAAGCTAAAAACCATAAACAATATTTAATATTCGTACTTACGTTTTGTAAAATAGTAGACAAAATTAGCGCTTATATTACATATCATCACCGTCTCTGTCTGACCGAACAACATATACATATCAGCTAGGTAACGTCCAATCAAGATAGCTAAAAATTTGACCTCAAATTAAGAAATGATGTTAAGCAAAAGCTTTAACGTGAGAAAACCCTTTTCCGTGTCTCCGACGTTCGTAATGGTATCTAGCATGGCACAATATATATGACCTATTATAGTAAAATATTTCAATTTTGCAATTACTGAAGTTAGAGATACGAAACTGCTTACTTACTTTACATTCTGACGCTATGGTCAGGTTCTGTATTACTGTGATGTTTACACTACAGTTGTCAATGTTACCAAATCAATATAAACAGGCATATGTCATTTCTACATTCGCATTACTGGGTGTGCCCTTTAATTGTAAACTATAGAAATCGTAAAAATAACAGTTTATAGCTGGTAGTAAAAGCAAATTCGCGTTGGAAAACATAACCTCGTTTCACAAACATAAAAATGGAAACAATTTGCCGACTGACCCAGGCGTTCCCACGTGGCAGCTCTTAATATATTTGCCATGCACGACCAAGGTTGTTCTCTGTGAGTCCATACATTAGCTGACTTTCAGTGTAGCTATCAAGATCAATATACCGGCCAATGTCAAGTTGATAGGAGCAATGTATATGCAGGTTGTGCTGTTCTCGGTATACTAAGCTAAGTTTGAGCATTAGTCTAACCTATGATTTTTAGGTAACCTTATTATCGTACCTGAATTTTACACCAAGCCTAAAGCCTTATATAAAAACGGTCCTCAGTCGGTAAATAGGCTCAGCCGTTTAAGGGTTAACAGTTTACCTACTACACGATTAATAAGTTATGTAGCTTGCCATATTAACTCATGAGATTTCGTTTATACTTCACTATTATTGAAATGTTTGTGAGTACTTAGTGACATCTTTTCACTTATAACCATATATTTTAACAGTATTGAATTTGTTACTTATTTTCAATGTAGAGTGTTAAAGTATTGTAGTTTTACAACGATTTCAGGTATCTGATCTTATTACGTACAAATGTCTCGTTGGAAGGCATCAGTATAGCAGTGTGAACGTACAAGAGTACATTGTTTATGACAGTGAGTTTATTACTAACAATATTAAGTGGTAAGGCTGGATGGGTTATCAAAGGATCTCCTGTTCATATTTTTAACTGTTGTTTTTGTGTTTTTCTCTTTTTTCAAATAACATTCTTTAATATCTAGTTTTCACGTTGGTTGCCAAGTTGTCGACCGAGGCGCTTAGTATGTGTGTATATTTTTGACGTATTCAACATGCTGTTATATTAAGTTTAATATTGTCATGAATCCGGAATAATTCATTGGATCTTTTCTAGAATCCCTCAGCTCGAAATTGGTCAATTTTTGATCTATCCATCCACTTCACCATAGAGCGGAAATTTTGGGACTAATCGAGCCGGCTCGTCGAGACATGTTCCCATAAAATACACATTTCGGCAATATTTCTATCAAAAATTCTATTTTTTTTTGGGTTCACAATTTTTCGATTTCCCTTCTTGGTACCAGAATTTTCGAAAAAGTTACTTGTTAAATATATTATTTTATTATGCCATTCGAATCGCATTCATGAACTTAGCCGAATAGTCGTTAAATAAACTTAATCTTTCACGGAATAAGGAGGTGTTGAGATTTATGTGAAATCCTAAGCCTTAGGCTCAGCATAAGCCTCAGCTTAAAATTAAGTTGCTTAGCCAAGAACCCACGGATGTGATTTTACTCTAACCGTTCGACTAAGATAACCATTCGGCTCAGCTCTTCAATGTAATTCGAATGGTACATAAAATTATATATTTATCTGAAAAATACTTTTTTTGAAAATTTCGGGTGCCAGGCAGAACTTTTAGAACCCAAAAAATCGAAAAAATGTCGTAAATTTGCCAAAACAGTTATTTTTAATTGACTCGTCGATCTGAGCCTAATGGCGCCAAAATTTCACCTATATCTATATATATTCAAAGTTGACCAATTTCGGGCTGGGGAGTTAAGGAAAGACACAATTTATGAAATGGTATTTTGGATAGTCTGTCAGTACAGAGCTGAGCTTATAAACTTTATTTTTTTCTTTAGACATTTTTAAATTTTTACGGTCGACAAGAGTGCATGCAAGTACGCCGCACGAAGCATATGACCTGAAATACGTACTGAATCAGAACATGTTACTGATTATTATCGAAAAACGTAACTTTAATAAGTTTAAACTAGGCTGCGCAAGTCTTGTCTAGTACCTAGTCTATGTTTAATGTCTATAAGGTGACCGATTATCTATATTAAATATCGATTTCAATTTTAGAACGCCTCTCAGCAACAGTTCGTCCGTCGCGTGTTTCTGTCTCAGTCGGTGATCAATTCTGGTTACAGTGTTCCCACAAAGGACATCCTCTAACGACTGAAATTCAGTGGTCTCGCGACGGGCTTCCTTTGCTCGATGGTCCAAGGATCCAAACACAGACCCGGTCCAATGGCTCGGAATTAAGTGTTTTGGACGCTGGGCCTCACGACAGCGGAACGTATCGATGTACAGTGACCAATAGCGTCGGCGAAGACTTCGATGAAGCTGACGTCGTATTTCAGGGTAGGAGTTTCAATTTTTTTATTTTTTTCATATTTTAATAAGTAATATTATGTCTTATTATATAATGCGATTACATTTCAGTATTAGGGAATGTTCACATTGCGTCCGATCTGATCCGATCCGATTTGATCCGATCATATTTGCATGTGTACTTTATATAGAGTGTGTACGTTGCATCAGATCCGATCAGATTCGAAACAGCATGCACAATTTTTTGCGCCGAATCGAATAAAGTACTGTTTTACCGAATAAATACATAAAAATATACACGTAGGCATACAGTTTAGTCTTTTTTGGATTAGATGTAATGTGAACAGAATTTAGATCAGATCGCATCGGTTTGGTACGGATCGGGTCGTGCCGGTTGCAATGTGAACACGGCCTTAGATTTCAAAAAGTGTATCACAAACACGTTTGAGTACAATTTTGAAATCTATAAAATATATGCATTTTTCTGTTTTGTATTTTTTTTAGTTTTGCCATGTTTGCGATACAGTTTTGTGTTTATAAAACTTCCTTAACCTCAGGTTAACTATATAATGTAACCATACATGTTCGTAGGGGATGATGAGTGAATTATCGCGCTTGAGGCATCGAACTCTCTTCCTGTGCGGAGCGCCGACCACCTGGCAAGTTTACTACTCTCGCCTCGCCGCTACGGGTGCCTTACCTGCCCCTCACCTTGCGACTCGCTGATCCTCCATAAAGAAGGCCCAAATCCACCTCATACTGCTCCCCCATTAGGACCTGGAACCTTGAGCATGTATGAATGCAATCCAAACTAGTTTAGCCTTTATAGTTTACTGTTTTGTCGAATTGTGCTCTCAAAATTTATAACATGGTAGAAATGGGAAATAATTTTAAATCACTCGGTTCATTCACTGCCTCCTCTTAGTCAAAGTTCAAATTATGTGCAGCATATTTAGAAATAATTACATTTCACAGATATATCTTCAAACAAACTGTAAAGTGTAAAAAATGAAAGATTATTTCCGGCATAAAAATAGAATTTGTGTCAATTGTCAAGGTCGGAGAACAGGTATTTGGCTTTTATATACCTATAACTACATTATTTTTGTATGTATTTTTGCTTTTTTTCAAAGATATCTTCTTTATGATACGTAAACTTCAAATGTAACCTCAGGAGAACGGAGCTCGCTGTCCAACCTGATTTTGTATAAATAAATGGAAGTTGATCATTTGGCTCACCATAAACGAATTTAGTGAATGATCCCAGTTGTTTTTCCGACGGTAGTACTTTAGTAATTCTTGTAGCATTAGCTCTCTCTCTGGCTTTATTTTCAATATGTAGAACTACAAATTTCAACATAATTAAAATTTTGCTTTTTCCAAACTGATTTTGTATAAATAAATGGAAGTTGATCATTTGGCTCACCATAAACGAATTTAGTGAATGATTCCAGGTGTATTTCCGACGGATGTCTTTAGTAATTCTTGTAGCATTCGCTCTTTCTCTCTATTTCTCTGGCTTTATTTTCAATATATAGAGCTACAAATTTCAACATAATTAAAATTTTGCTTTTTCCAAACTGATTTTGTATAAATAAATGGAAGTTGATCATTTGGCTCACCATAAACGAATTTAGTGAATGATTCCAGTTGTTTTTCCGACGGTAGTACTTTAGTAATTCTTGTAGCGTTAGCTCTCTCTGGCTTTATTTTCAATATATAGAGCTACAAATTGCAACATAATTAAAATTTTGCTTTTTCCAAACTGATTTTGTATAAATAAATGGAAGTTGATCATTTGGCTCACCATAAACGAATTTAGTGAATGATTCCAGTTGTTTTTCCGACGGTAGTACTTTAGTAATTCTTGTAGCGTTAGCTCTCTCTGGCTTTATTTTCAATATATAGAGCTACAAATTTCAACATAATTAAAATTTTGATTTTTCCAAACTGATTTTGTATAAATAAATGGAAGTTGATCATTTGGCTTACCATAAACGAATTTAGTGAATGATTCCAGTTGTTTTTCCGACTGTAGTACTTTAGTAATTCCTGTAGCGTTAGCTCTCTCTGGCTTTATTTTCAATATATAGAGCTACAAATTTCAACATAATTAAAATTTTGATTTTTCCAAACTGATTTTGTATAAATAAATGGAAGTTGATCATTTGGCTCACTATAAACGAATTTAGTGAATGATTCCAGTTGTTTTTCCGACTGTAGTACTTTAGTAATTCTTGTAGCATTAGCTCTCTCCCTCTCTCTGACTTTATTTTCAATATATAGAGCTACAAATTGCAACATAATTAAAATTTTGCTTGATCACAATATTTTTGCAAAATCATCTGTATCGTTGTAACTGACCTCACTCACTTTTCGAAAATAGAAGTCGCCTCAAGGCGGTCTCCCCAATTTTACGGTAGTGCACCAACCCACACTTTCGAATGGCCTACTACGCCTCTGTATCATTGGCTCCAGGTGTCCTAGTTACTGCAAATATATCGTGCCTTCGAAATTGAAGTTGTGATATGCATGAATTCGACTGAGGCTGACGGGTTCTCCAAAATGTTGTATTTAAATAATGTGTTATTTTTCGATCCCATTGCTTTTTTTGCATATAGACTACGTTTATCTTTCTGTTTGCTGCATTTTGTTGCATTTGTCCTATAACGTAGACATACTATAATTTTTGAATTTATTTAAAATGTTTCTTGTTTTGGTCATCAGACTTTAGTAAATCCACTCTGCGTGAACCTAGTTATGGTAGAGATGATCATAAGCTAGATCTTGAGGCACAGTTTATTGGCAATGGCATCTAGATGAGCTTGGTTTCTTCACAAATATTGCAAATTCAGGCACATTTTGCCTCGGTCTGCTTGCTAGCTGGCTCAACTTCGCTCCATAAAGCCGAACTTTACAGTAGAACCTCATAAGGCTAAGCGGACTGCAAACCTTTGATAGAATAACTTCAGTCCGTTATTTTCTTGTGGAACAATTGTAATGATGTCACTTGATAAAAAGATAAATTCATTCATGCTATGCCATGATGCGACTGCGAGTTAAATATTTCACAAGAATTTAATAGGATGTGTTTGGATCCTCACGGAATAATCCACCACCCCCCCCCCTATGAGCATGTATATATAGGATGACTAGCAATTGTTATTCAAACAAATACAGCCTAAATGTAATAGAAACAGACGACACAGCAGTGCATCAAATCAAGCTTGACCAATACCAAGCTTAGCGAAAAAAAACTTGCCAACAATGATGTTTTTCCAGACGTAAAGCCAGATGTTCTGTAGACTGAGCTGGCACTCCTAGCTTCGCCGGAATGACCTTCGAGACGGGTTTGGGACAGGGTCGGACCGGATATAGACCGCACAAGTAAAATGTCCGATTTTGAGTCGTACCAGATAAAACGACTTGACAGTGTGAAGTCGTTATTATACCACTTCAGTGCGGTCGCGGTCTAGCGAGTAATTAGATAGTAGTCAAGCTCACAGGTTTTTTCACCGCCGACTTCACGGTGCCCGTTCCCACGGCTGTGGTTTCGCTAGGTAGTAGATAGGGACAGTAAGAATCTCGTTAATCATTCATGCGCGTGCGGTTCTTGTCGCAATGAAAAATTTCCATATTCCGAAATAAGAGTTGCAAAAGGCCGGTTGGTATTGCATAACACATAGTTGCTTAAAATTAGTTTATCACGGGACAAATTATATATGTCGTTATAAGTTTGCATGTTCTTTTTTCTTTATTTCAGTAGTAATTCTTTGAAAAACACATCTGAGTTTTCATCATGTTTCCCTCTTTTCGAAATTACCGACGCTGAATTTTCAGAATTGGCATCAAAGAGCAAACCAGACGGAGCCGGCGAATGGACTCCGTGGTCGGACTGGACGCCTTGTGACCATTCGTGTGGGACTAGCGGCATTCAACAACGAATTCGTGCGTGTAAAGTATCACAAACGGATAATGGAGCCATAATTGAAATACCATGCCCCGGAGAAATGCATCAGATGCGAACGTGCAGTGACTTACCACGGTGTGGTGACCTTGTTGGTAAATGGCAAAAAAGTCTAAAATTTGCACTCTGAAAATTCAGATTATGAATAATTCCTCGCTGTTTCTTCCATCGAAATAGCATTTCAGTGCTTGTTTTAACACCACGCCAACTTTATAATATACTATTTGGATTCTCTATGAAAGATTCTATGGGGAATGGTCTTAATGCAACGCCACGTTTATAAAATATTGTCTGGATTTCCTATAAGAGTTGCTATTGGCACATATTTCCCACTGCGATTCCTACACAGTCCGAACAGATGGTGTTTAAGCTGCCTAGGTTCGTGATTCGCGCCGATTATTGGAGCGCTTTGATCGTACAGTTATAAAGTTACGAGCAGAAATAAAAACAAATCATTCTTAAAAATTTCGCGTTCAGAATAATTAAAGAATAACAATTGAATAGGTATTAATTTTTCACAAACTGTTCGTGAATAGTTCACGCAGAAAGACAATGTTTTATTTTTTTACTTCTGTCCATAAAAGTTACGTCAGATTCAATTATCAGCAGACGGAAAATTCTTTATTTTGTACTTCCGTCCATAAAACTACACATCAGTTTCGACGATCGCTTAATTTGGGGAAAACACGGCTTGGATATTTAGTAAAAAATTAGTTAAATTTAGAAAGTTTTGCTAATAAAGATTCAGTATTAAAAAGTTTTGAATATAGCATCGTTTTATTTTTGATTCGTCTTTATTGTACTCTAGTTTTTTTTCAAATACTGTCGACAAAATACGCTCGTATCAGTGTCTAAATCATCTATTTCCCAGCCATAGTAATTTGATTCAATTTTCGGTGGTTCAACAACTAATTCGATGTGTTATTTTGATCAAACTTTTGTTGAAAATGTTGAAAAGCATGTTATCGCTTTTGTAGAAGCATTTCTTATTAATAATTTAGAACATTAATGTTTTTTATAACATTTCATTTCAGTCTTCAACTATGGACTTACATTGCCCATATAGAATATATGTAACTAGCTGGTTACGTTTGCAATAATTTGATATCTATTACGCCATGGTTGTTCTTTTGTCAATATCACGAACTTTAGCGTGCGTCAATTATGGACTTACATTGCCCATATAGAATATATGTAACTAGCTGGTTACGTATGCAATAATTTGATATCTATTACGCCATGGTTGTTCTTTTGTCAATATCACGAACTGTAGCGTGCGTCAATTATGGACTTACATTGCCCATATAGAATATATGTAACTAGCTGGTTACGTATGCAATAATTTGATATCTATTACGCCATGGTTGTTCTTTTGTCAATATCACGAACTGTAGCGTGCGTCAATTATGGACTTACATTGCCCATATAGAATATATGTAACGTTATATGAATAATTTGATATCTATTACGCCATGGTTGTCTTTTGTCAATATCACGAACTGTAGCGTGCGTCAATTTGTGGACTTACATTGCCCATATAGAATATATGTAACTAGCTGGTTAAGTATGCAATAATATTTGATATCTATTACGCCATGGTTGCTTCTTTTGTCAATATCACGAACTGTAGCGTGCGTCAATTATGGACTTACATTGCTTGCCGTGTAGAATCTATATGTAACTAGCTGGTTATTTTGCATTGTAGAATAATTTGATATCTATTACGCCATGGTTGTTCTTTTGTCAATATCACGAACTGTAGCGTGCGTCAATTATGGACTTACCTTGCCCATATAGAATATATGTAACTAGCTGGTTACGTATTGCAACAATTTGATATCTATTACGCCATGGTTGTTCTTTTGTCAATATCACGAACTGTAGCGTGCGTCAATTATGGACTTACCTTGCCCATATAGAATATATGTAACTAGCTGGTTACGTATGCAATAATTTGATATCTATTACGCCATGGTTGTTCTTTTGTCAATATCACGAACTGTAGCGTGCGTCAATTATGGACTTACCTTGCCCATATAGAATATATGTAACTAGCTGGTTACGTATTGCAACAATTTGATATCTATTACGCCATGGTTATTCTTTTGTCAATATCACGAACTGTAGCGTGCGTCAATTATGGACTTACCTTGCCCATATAGACATATATGTAACTGAACGAAGCACCAACAACATA
>JASANE010023991.1:0-19982 GCA_030248225.1 Trileptium ribeirensis | reverse complement strand
CTTCTGTGTTTTTGTTTCTTTCTCGCTCTCTTTTCTTTTTCCTTGACTGTCCGCCTTCTTTCTCTGTTTTCCCTTTCCCTTCCTCCTTTCTTTCTTTCTCTCTCTCTCTGTTTTGTTTTGTCTTGTTTTCTTCTCTGTCTACATCTATCTTTAATTAAAATATTAATTAAAATATTAATAATAATAATAAGTAATAATATAAGGTGTAAAGACATATATTATATATATATATACATTGATAAAACAAAGAACCAGCGTAGACATATATATCATATAAATATTACATATAAAGTATATATGAAATAAATACAGAAATTTGCTAAATTTGTTTTACGAATTTAGAACTATAGATAGAGCAATAGGACAGTAGGTTTAGAGCCCCGCGACGGCCCCGATGCGTCCAGAACGGGGTGCCTTTCCGGCCAGTGGTTCCTTAAGCGGTGCCCCATCCCTGGTCTTGGGGAGGGTCCTGTCCGGCGGCGCGTTCTCCCTTGAGAAGACCACGAAACGGCTCTAGTCTCATGAAATTTCAAAACTGAAATAAACACAAATGGCCAGACCGAAATATATAGACATAACATATATACGTCGGGACCTGGATAGCATGGAAGAAACCTGTGAACGTCGGCGGTATGAACTGCTCTCCTAGATAAAAGACTTTCGCCGCCAAGACCGTCGTTATGTGGATGTTGAGGCAGAGGAACAAAGAGGTAGAGAACAAATAAGCGTCGTAGACGAACATAACAACGTGTAATGTTTGCACGTTGTTATGTAATGTTCATATGGTGTGGATCAACCAAATTGGGTCGGGGTGTCATGGATTTAGCAATCGCATGAATAACATTGCAAATAATTTGACAAGTTAATAATAATACTCTTGACTTATTAATTACCTGATTAAGCTACCTGGTCTGCCACGGTTTTTTACCCAATTGTATTCAGTTTCAGCAGTATAAATGCGGCGTATCTGTACCTATGTATTGAATGATTTATACGACTGGTTGTCTTTGCGACTTTTGAATGACACTCATCGCGGTAACTATAACTCGTATTAGTTCTGAATGACAATTTGATCTGCACTAAACTTGGTTTGTTATCATCTTGTTAGACTGGATTCAACTTCATCACTGTGTGCGTAAATGCAATCATCATCACATTATTCTGAACATTGTTATTATCAAGATCATCAGTGTTTATTGCGATCATCAGTGAAATCAGTGCTTATATCATCAGTGTCACGCCACCAACTATAACAACAACAACGGCCAGTTCGGGAGATAGTACTCTTCATTGCTAACGCAAGTCTAAGTCTCAAAATCTCAATCCAAGCACAATCAGCATCATTGGGTGTACGAGCGCTCTACGTACGAAGTTATTTGAATTATCACCAAGTTTTATTCGTGATCGATCGGCGTTTTGATCGGATATTTCTCTATCAACGGTAAGAACTTTAAGAACCTTTCTATTCTCTACAACACGGGGTTCACGCGTGAAATTTTGATTTAACAATGGTTTTAAGCTCATATTTTCATAATTTTAATAATAATTATTAATAATTTTAGTAAAAATATTTGCTATTTCTTGGATTGGAATGCTTTGGCTTGGGAACGTCTGGATTACCAGACGTAAACAGAAGGATTAAAACAGTAGAAACAAAGGGAGCATTTTCGACCTTCGCCCCGATTTTGCAGGTGCGTTTCCACTGTTTCCAGACTCTTCAAATTGGGGTTTTTGGTTTACGGTAACCAAAGATTCGCCAAGTTTTAAACTTTTCCGATTGGCGATCGGAAAATTACAAAAATGGAGGGTGGCCGAAAATTGATTCTGATTGAACCACGCCAAAATTTATATGCTTCAACATGGGCGAACAATTTCAAGGTTAAGACAGCTGCTCGGAATCAATGAATCAGTTTGACTTCGTCGCCACGGAGTTTGGTTGACTCTACTGACCAACTCCGTGGTTATAGCTAGTATTATGCTTTCAACGTGGCTTTATTGTTTTCGCGCATGGATTTTCTTTTTCTTTCATTAATCGAAAGATGTTCGACGAGGAATCCACATGACGTCCCGCGTCATGTGAAGGGGTAGTAGCTGGTGCTCCCCGCCGGGATCAAAGGTGTAAGTGTGGGCTTGGGAGCTAGGAAGAACAAAGACAAGGGTTTAATTTTCCCGAGCTTAGGTGTATGTATTCGGATTATTTACGAGTAACTACCCTAAAATTTTGAGCATGATCGTAGCGAATAAGCACCCCCTTGAGTTGATTTCTCCGTCCAATGCCCCCTAGTTCTTGAATCGCTACACAAATTGTTTTTTCTGGAACTCTCCACCTTTCGGTCAGACGTCCTTGTGCGAATCTTAGGTAAGAACAAATTCGGTCGAAGTCTCTCTGATTCCCCTAGATCATAGGTAGAACACAAAACAACTTGTTTGGATATCTTAGATCCAAAATTTCAAGCTTATTGATCTGAGTTAGGGCTCTCAGAGAATTTTCCCTGTGCTGATCACGGTTACAAATTTGGCGAAAACCATATTTCAAGTCGGGAAACTCGATACAGGACTTATTGGGGCTTTCAAATCGGTGCAAAATTTGCTAGCTTTAATAGAACGTTCGGTGCCGGAGCCGCGATCGGGGCCGAACAGATCACGCTTTTGGTAACTGGCAGGGGCCTTCACGGGTCCCACTCTGCCCCGGGCGGGTGAAACTAAATTTACTTGTAGGCGAGCTAAGAAATTTGAATATTAAGGCCCGGCGCGCGAGCCGCAACATCACCCCCGGCCATGGTCAAAATCAATCTGCAAAATTTTAGGACAAATTAAGAGTTAGTGTTTTGGGATAAGGAGTAGAACGGATGCTTTAACACTGGGTGTTTCTTTGGAACACTCATCTGATTTTATTATGGTTTGTCTTTGTATGATAACTTTGATTCAATACAATACTTGGTGGATCTTATGCATACTTTTGGTATTTGTTTGTGCGCATTTTGATGAGGTTCAAATTCCTAGGCTGAAAGTACTAAGCTCGTTCTATCTTAATTCTAATACCGACCAGAGAATACATAACTCACTCGCCCTTGCCCCCAATCACATAGGGTTCATGCAGTAATTCATAGCCATACATTGCTTTATGGAAATTTGTGAGATCCTCATGATTCGAGCTTAAATGCCGCTGTTTCCAAATGCATTCAGAGTTCGGGCGAGGCCCAAGCCACTGTAATTGTGCAAACATCACGATAAACCGTCGCCCCCGGGTGACATTGAGTTTTATTTTGATTTTGGTCGCCTTTTGTCATTTTCTTCTGGAACCATGAGTGCATTTGGATGCCAACCAATGTTCCGCACAAGAGCCTCAATAGGTACCGCTTGTCATCGGTCGAATCCTTGCAACACATCTTTGGGACAAATACGGAACAGATCAAAGCTGCAGTGTTCGGCTTGTATTGACTGTCATTGTATCGGGTTTTGTCAGACTGCGTACATTGAAAATTTTCTAGGATGTCCACGTTGACTTGTAGGAACCATCAGTCAAACGTAAAGCCGTACACCTCTTTCGAGCCGGGATTACACCAAATTGTTCAGTTTGGAGGTTCGGTACGATCACCAACGGCAATATTAGTAAGAAAGTGCTATAAATAATTAGGCCTCGTTCAATGAACGATCATGAACTGCCATGCAATTGGTAGGGAATCAATCACACCAGTGCCACCAATCGTACACGGTAAACTGGGGTTTGAAATGGTTCAGAATCATGGTAGGAACGAGTATAAATCAAAATGTGAGCCAAAATAAAATTTTTAGCACGCGGCCCTACCCTTTGAAATTAGGCTGGATCTGAGAAAAGTTTTCCTCAGACCCGATGAGAGCAAAACCCTCAAATTTTTATAGAGCCACTTGATCGCTGAGTTTTGCTGATTTTTATTTTATTTCGGCATGGTGACCCGTTAGGTCATGTATATTCGGCGTTCAGATTCAAATTCAGATTTATATATTCAAGATTTGCATTCATATTTCTCTCCCTCCATTCATTCGTTCATTCATTCTCCTGTCATCATAGGATTTTGTTGCACGATGACAGAGTCCCACCCTCGAGTATATACCTCGAACGCTCGATGGAAATATCAAAATTACCATCTTTCGAGGAAATACACTGCAGTGAAAATTGCATATAACAACATACAACACACAAACAGCGACACAACAAAATTTTGGGGAGTAGGGATCCAAGACGTAGAAGGGGGAAAATAGAAAGACGAAAAGATCGGGTGCGAATCCCTGGCCCAACTTGTCAGTGCATTCTATGGTCTAATTCCGTAGGAATTTAGGAGTGGAAAGTAGAGTTTGCCGAAATTATCTCCAACTGGAGTGAAATTATCGTTTTGATCATATTTAGAAGGTGCCCCCAACCGATACAAGAGTAGGATAAACGTCCCGAAGGCCATTGACTGTCGTCTAAGAGTAGGCCTACCCGAAAAGTTCGACCGACACTTAAGCAACTCGAAATAAACCTCTGCATATCAAATCAAAGTCAACAAAAGTTGCCCCCATCCACAAGCAGGCTATTTTAGACCTATTTTGGAATTTGATAACAGCCGATACAAAGGTAGCTACGAGACCCCCATAAGTTTTACCGCAGTTCAATAGAACTACCGTAAAACTTCGCCGAAATCTACAAGGACCTTAAGCCGACAATTATTAAGCGATCCAAATTTGGCACAAATTGCCCCTGTCTAAGATATGTCATTTTGGACCAATTTTTAGTACTCACTCATTAGAAGGCGGAGGAATGTCCTTCTAGGATTTTGGGATAGCCCAATAACCAAACTATCATTTGTGATAAGTGAGTTCGGACAACTCACAATTCCTGTTCGAACAGCAGCCCCAAAACTTGCCCTAAATTGCACTTGCTCCTAGGCATAAAAGTTGACTTCGTGCCTCTACGGACCGAATATTAGGGGTTAAAGATCACACCGCTAGGTCTCCATTTCAATCGGTCGTTCAATACTGGTCTAACTAAATACCCACTTAGTTCCATAAAATTGTTCGTATCTAGCGAGGTACGTTATCACCAACTTTGCACAAAACGCCGCTACCTTACCTGCAAGTTTGAGAGTAAATCAGGGCACTCGTGGCCTGGTCCGTAGGAATTGGAGGGTACCCCTCCTAGGTTTCTAGTTACGCTAATATTCCAACTTTACATTGCAGTCATTATATTCGCCCCCCCTCGTAGCGGGACCGCTGAAAAACCCACTGACAAAATCAGGGCAAAACACGTTGACCCTTCAGATCTCCTACAAAATAACTAGCATAATGAAGTAGCTCCACCCCAACCAACAACTCGACCACATAGATTAGCTTGAGTATCTCCGTAGGCCACTCAAAAAGTAAACGGAGAAAAGTAAACGTATATTACCTTTAGGGCATTGATTTTCGCTGTAGGTTATTTCCCTATGAAATATCAGCCCCACCGGAGTTCTCAATACATAGGACAGTGATCACTGTCACCGGCTAGATTTAATACGGAAGGAATTGGCTGAGGGATAACTCCATGGCATACAAAAAGTAGTGATGTCGTTTGAATGGGACCGTCGTTGACCACCGAACTTTCACAACGCCATTGTTAGATGAGCACTCGGCGAAATCTTGAACTTACCTGAGTCACTGTTCTCATTGAACACCTATCACTTGCTGTATGGTCCTCGCAGGAATAACAGGACTTCCTTAGGGGTAGGTTAGGCAATCGACTGGGAAACGCTCAAAGCGCACAAAATAGGGAAGTAACGCATTGAGAAAATAAAGCGTCATTTGGGCCTAAGAATTCTTTATCAATAAGACTAGGTCATTTATGGGTTTAGTTTAAATTTTACTTGGGTTATGCACTGCACGCTGTGGTGGTAATCCTGACCCATCGAAGTAAGATTAATTACGGTAGGGACTCGACCCGTCAGGAAAAATTGAGTTAGAATTCTACCACTATGCTTTAAACTTCCTAGTTTTTACGTCCTGTGCATCGGCTCGACAGCCGAGAAGACAGACGTGTCAACAATATCAGAGTCAGGCTAGTAATAGTAGTGAAACTCGCCACTAGTTTTTGTTTCCCCATCAGGAGCCCCTTTTGGTTCCCCATGCCTGACTTTACTGAAATAGAGAATAAGGTGACCAGTTCAGGATCCAAAATCCTGGCCTCCTTGCGCTTATCTACTGCCCTGGGACAAATTGAGAAAATAAAAAAGGGGAGATGGCACCGACCTCTCACAAGAGCTTCGAAAGCTCTGAACTGTCGAGGAGCGAGTTTCGCTCCGAATAAATGAACGCATCACGATACGAGCACGCGAGTGTCGCGATCGGCTCTTAGTATACCACGGTACAAACCCCAGTCGCATTTCTGTCTATAAACCAGAAACAGCGATTAGCGGTATCAAATTGTCCCCGTTTCGTCTAGTTTGTAGATAATGGAAAAGATAGGGTGGAAAGGAAGAAACATTTCACCTCCCTTGGAACGCCCCATAATTCAGGTTTCACAGAATAATGAGCGCAAAAAGTGGGCAGTTTTGTCTTTAACAGCCGTTTACAAGAAACTAAAGTCTCTAATGGACTGTTATATGATATTTTAGTTTCTTGCGAACAGCTGTTAGAGATTTTTGTCTTTAATAACTGCTTGTTTGATATTTAAATCTCTAACAGATAGCTGTAAGAGACTTTAGTTTTATATAGATAGCCAATAAATACAGAAATCTCTAACAGCTAGCTGTTAGAGACTAAAATCTCTTGCAGCTAGCCATAACAGATTATTGTCTCTAATGGCTAGCTGTTAGAAACCTTTGTATCTTACGGCCAGTTATAAAATACTAAAGTCTCTAATAGCTATCCATCAGAATTTCAAATATTTAACGGTATGCTGTAAGAGATTCTTGTAGGTTACAGCTGGCTGTAAGAAACAAAACTTTATAACAGCTAGCCAGTAGAAGCAAAAATTTGTTACATCAAGCTCATTATTGATATTGGTGCCCGCTCCAGCCCTTCCAGATTGATATTGGTCTCCCCCTCCAGCTTGATAGTCGTTCTCCCTCCGGTTTGATATTGGTGACACCATCCAGTTTGATATTGGGGCCCCTACAGTTTGTTGCTGGTGCCCCCTGCAGTTTAATATTGGTGTCCTCCTCCAATTTGATAGTGGTGTCCCCTGCAGCTTGATGATACTGGTGCCCCTCCTGTTTTATATTGGTGTTCCCTCCAGTTTGGTATTGCTGCCCCTCCAGTTTGGTAGTGGGGTCCCTCTCCAGTTTGATATTGGTGCTCCTCTAGTTTAATATTAGTAGACCTCCAGTTTGATGTTGCTGCCCCCTCCAGTTTGATATTGCCCTCCAGTTTGATATTGAGGACCCTCCAGTTTGGTATTGCCGCCACACATCCAGTTTGATATTGGCCCCCCTTCAGTTTGATATTGGTGCCCTCCTTTCAGTTTGGTATTGGTGCCCCTCCAGTTAGATATTGGTGCCCGACTCTAGTTTTACGTTGATGTCCCTTCCAGTTCGATATTGGTGTCCATTCCAGTCTGATAGTGCTGCCCCTTCCAGTTTGATATTTGTGTCCCCTTCCAGTTTGATATTGGTGCCCTCTCCAGTTTGATATTGATCCCCTCAAGTTTGATATTGGTGCCCCTGCAGATTTTAATATTGGTTTCCTCCTCCAGCTTGATATTGCTGCCCCCCCCCCAGTTTGGCAGCTCCCACCACATATATAGTTCTATAAACGTTTTTAATCTGAAAGCTTTGGATCGACCTCTTTAGTCGAGCCCCACAATATTTGGATGTCCACCAGATAATATTTTTGTGGCGAAGCTCATGATCTTTAAGGTTCCATATCTGCAATATTAGTGTGACGTCCACAAAGCCTTCAATGAAGAAAAAGAAGTACAGCCCACCTTTTGGACCAAAGGTAGTTTTGAGTTTTGGTGGAAAAAACGTAATTTGATAGTTTCACTCAAAAATTCCTTGTACGGCGTCATGTAATACTCAGTAATTACCGATTCTAAAATACGTGCGGTCAAAAGCCTATTTTCGTTTAAATTATCTGTTATTATGAGCTAAAATTGTAGAGTTCAATAAATCTTGTGAGTTTGTAACTCTCGTCACAAAGAATTTTCCGCATGTAATAATCGCGCGAGCTGAAAAATAGTAAGAAACATTTCATAACCCTGATTATAAAAGTTGTTTTCTTAACTTTGATATATAAAATATGCTAAAACTAAGACTGATGTATAGTGGAAAATGTGTGTTATTTATATTATATGTTAAATATGTTAATGTCAGTGAGTAACTGGAACCGAAATTAGGCCAAGCCGTAGCTGCAACTACAAAACCGAAACCGGAAATTGGTCTTGGCATCAATATATAGTAACATAAAATTCACGATAACTGAGTTTCATGGTGAACGGCGTGCTTACAGAATTATTTGTAACCAGTTGATTCCGTTTGTTTCACTGATTAAAAGTGCTAAAGAACAATACAGGTTAAAATCACTAAATTAACTTGAATTAACTTTGGCAACGAAAATTGTAAAATTTTGAAATTTTAATTTATCGAACGGAGCTGGCGAAGTGAGCTTATTAGTCGCAAAAATCGTAAAAAAAATTATTTTTGTCCGTATGTGGCTTTACTTTAACTCCCATCAAACTGTGCACGCCCATAACAGGTTTGCACATCTTTATATCTACTCATAAATCCTGTTTTGGAAAAAACGTCTTGCCGATTCAGGTGTTTTTACATGTTCCACACTCTTTCGCAAAAGGGGAGCGTCCATCATTCTTCTCATTTGTGAAGCGAATCCACTCATATGTACGGAAAATTAACCGCCACACCTGTGCTTAATATACTGAGAGTGTAATATTGCAATTCTGCGCCTTTGCGCTCCGGAAACATATGCAATTTTAAAATAGCCAATGAAAGCATACTAGCCAAGCTCGCCTTTTCTTCCGCACAGCGCAAATTGCAGTGGTTAGACAATTTTCTGCAATGTGAAATATAAACTCAAAATTGGTTTATTTTCTGGTCTCACAAGAGGTTGATAATCAACTGACAAACAAACAAACGGATATTCCTAATACTATAAGTCATCTCGTCTTTCCTGCGTCAGTCTCGATAGCTCATAAACCGTGACTTATCAATTAACATAGCCATTAGACAATTTTCTGCAATGTGAAATATAAACTCAAAATTGGTTTATGTTGTGGTCTCACAAGAGGTTGATAATCAACTGACAAACAAACAAACAGATGTTCCTAATATTATAAGTCATTTCATCTTTCTTGCGTCAGTCTCGATAGCTCATAAACCGTGACTTATCAATTAACATAGCCATTAAACAATTTTCTGCAATGTGAAATATAAACTCAAAATTGGTTTATGTTGCGGTCTCACAAGAGGTTGATAATCAACTGACAAACAAACAAACGGATGTTCCTAATATTATAAGCCATTTCGTCTTTCTTGCGTCAGTCTCGATAGCTCATAAACCGTGACTTATCAATCAACATAGCCATTAGACAACTTTCTGCAATGTGAAATATAAACTCAAAATTGGTTTATGTTGTGGTCTCACAAGAGGTTGATAATCAACTGACAAACAAACAAACGGATATTCCTAATACTATAAGTCATTTCGTCTTTCCTGCGTCAGTCTCGATAGCTCATAAACCGTGACTTATCAATTAACATATCCATTAGACAATTTTCTGCAATGTGAAATATAAACTCAAAATTGGTTTATGTTGTGGTCTCACAAGAGGTTGATAATCAACTGACAAACAAACAAACGGATGTTCCTAATATTATAAGTCATTTCGTCTTTCTTGCGTCAGTCTCGATAGCTCATAAACCGTGACTTATCAATTAACATAGCCATTAGACAATTTTCTGCAATGTGAAATATAAACTCAAAATTGGTTTATGTTGTGGTCTCACAAGAGGTTGATAATCAACTGACAAACAAACAAACGGATGTTCCTAATATTATAAGTCATTTCGTCTTTCTTGCGCCAGTCTCGATAGCTCATAAACCGTGACTTATCAATTAACATAGCCATTAGACAATTTTCTGCAATGTGAAATATAAACTCAAAATTGGTTTATGTTGTGGTCTCACAAGAGGTTGATAATCAACTGACAAACAAACAAACGGATGTTCCTAATATTATAAGTCATTTCGTCTTTCTTGGGTCAGTCTCGATAGCTCATAAACCGTGACTTATCAATTAACATAGCCATTAGACAATTTTCTGCAATGTGAAATATAAACTCAAAATTGGTTTATGTTGTGGTCTCACAAGAGGTTGATAATCAACTGACAAACAAACAAACTGATGTTCCGAATATTATAAGCCATTTCGTCTTTCTTGCGTCAGTCTCGATAGCTCATAAACCGTGACTTATCAATCAACATAGCCATTAGACAATTTTCTGCAATGTGAAATATAAACTCAAAATTGGTTTATGTTGTGGTCTCACAAGAGGTTGATAATCAACTGACAAACAAACAAACGGATGTTCCTAATATTATAAGTCATTTCGTCTTTCTTGCGTCAGTCTCGATAGCTCATAAACCGTGACTTATCAACTAACATAGCAGATGCATTCAAGTTTTGGAACAAGTTTACAGTTGGATACAAAATATCGGTATTTGGTTGTAACAGCTTCACAATTTGAGAATAGATTGGCATAACTTGTTAATTTACACGTTGATGCTATATACCAACAATGAAGGCTCACTCATAAAAAATCATGAAATGCTCGTACTGGGCTTTAGACAACAAAATTATTGTCTTCAATATATTTACAGGAAGACCAACTGTATAGATCATTCTTGATGCCCTTCATGCAATACAAAGCCATACAAAAAACTGACTACATTTTGGAAACCAAGTTCATCGATCCTAAACCCACTGAACACCTCTGGAACGGCAACATAAATTCGCGCTGAGCTCTAGTCTAAATAGCCAAGCTATCGTATCGTATTCATCGTACCGAAAAACGTATAGATGGACTGTAAACGCAGAAGGTTTTGTCGAAAATTCTGGAGGCACAGTACATCTTGCAAACGATGTATCATATGTGCTTCCTGGTTACTATGAGTTTGAATATACATAACTGTTTTGAAGTCGGTAACCAACAGGATAGTCTAGTGGTTAACACATATGACAAATACGCTTGGAAAGGAAAATAAAGGAAACTCAAACTTGCTGATGTAGTATCGAAACTCAGCTAGGGAAATGAGCGGGTTCCTGATGGACTTTTGGTCCTCATCGCCCCATACCTCCAGGAAGTGAAAACCTTTTGACCCCAACAGTCACCTTTTATTTTTTGGACACCGACCGACGAGAACGATCCCAACACTTAAATTTTGATTTTGACCAAATCTCAAACGAGCAAATTCCCATAGTATGTTAATTAATCTAGGATAGTGGCAAAATTTTCTTTTACAAATCACGGGTCGGGGACGTTGCCCCGACCGGTCAGAACTGGGTACGCGATTTGAAACTAAGATCCAAAGCGAATGTGTACTCTCAGAACCGAGTGAAGTCTGAAAGATGTCCAAGATGTCCACTTAATGTTTAAACCAAATACTAAACTCACGGGAACCAAACCCAGCAAGAGTAATGGTCACGTTCGTTTCAGCCTTATAGGTCTCACAGGTCGGAGACGTACTCCAACCGTCCACAAATTGCAGAACTATCTGTTATCGAATATGGTAGTGAGCGATCTTGAAGGCGCTGAAAACGGCAAGGAGTCCGAAACTTAATAGTCGAACCGAACCCTCAATTTGACGGAATGAAAGTTTACTACTGCCCCGTGGTCATTCTACTACTCGCGTACATAGTCCTCCTCGATGGAGTGAGTTCGATTAAGTTTTTCATGACCGAGTGCATGCATAATCTAAGGTCAAGTCGATACCCATCTAAAGGCAAGACCTACTCATCACCTAGGGCGAAGCCATCATTTAACCTACTACTATAGCCCAACGAACCGCACTCGAGCGAATACATTTCCCGTGGAAGGTATGGAGTATGGAATGGTACAGCCCCAGCCGTTTTGAGTGTTGCATTGCTTTGAGCTCACGCTTCAGCAGATTTTGCTTACTCGCTGAAACGTATTCCTTAATGCGCCGGATTTCACCGTTGCAGACTCCGTGGGTTGTTATGCTTGTCGAGCCGAAAGGCGTTCGTGGAACCAACACACCGGCAAACATGCGATTCGTCAAACACGCTAAGATACTAACCATAACTCTTGTTTATTAATCGTATCTGAATTCGGGAGTACCCAACCCCGTCCACCGTGCCAGTTACATAGCCGTCCGGCAACAAGGACAAGGGGATTTACTAGGGAACTATAGTTCATACATTACTGGTTGAGTATTGAAGAAAATTTTCATATCGGACTCACTAGGCGAATTGACCTTCGAGCTAAGTAACTTACCAGATATGATACGTTGTCACAGCTGTACCATACATGATATTGTATCGTCATTTTCATACATACTATGTCATTGTCATTGTCCATTATTTTTGGCATGCACTTTGTCCGTCCTACATCGCTGCATTCAGAGCGAGCAGTAGTCCCCACAATTTCTCTCTACCCTTGGACCTCAAAGGTCCCCTTAATGCTCATAGAGTATAGAAATTGGGAAGCTCAATAGAGCCCATTTTTAGAGCACAACAGCTAACTAGCGATGTCGCAAAAGCACAACAAAGTGAACGCCTATTTATCTGCATAATTTAATTATCACGATGTAATCAATTTTGTATTATCTGGTATCTCTTTTGTAGTTACCCGATAACTGCCATCATTGCCCTACCATATCTCATACTATACTCATGTACATTTCGCAATAAACAAAAAAAATTTACACGAGTCCGTCTAGTATTCGTTTTCTGGCGGCGGTTATATGTCTAAATGTTCTGTCCTGTTCATCGACCAGCGCCCCGCGCCGAAGCCTGCAGATGTTAAGGATGTCTCAACGTGTGCCGCTTGTCTCCGATACTAACGCAAAGAAAAAGAGAACGAAGAAAGAAGCGAGAACAAGGTCCACTAAAATTGTAAAGCTTATCACGCTCGTGTAAAACAATCACCACCAACCGATGCAAAATTTATTTAGTCAAATTACGCTGGTGTCACTAAGCGATCGACTACCGAAACACGACAAAATTATCATTTATGCAGGTTTCACAGAATAATGAGTGCAAAAAGTGGGCACTTTTGTCTCTAACAGCCGTCAGCAAGAAACTAAAATCTCTAATGGACGGCTATATGATATTTTAGTTTCTTGAAAACGGCTGCTAGAGATTTTTGTCTTTAATGACTGCTTGTTAGATATTTAAGTCTCTAACAGATAGCTGTAAGAGATTTTAGTCTTATACAAATAGCCAATAAATACAAAAATCTCTAACAACTAGATGTTAGAGACTAAAATCTCTTGCAACTAGTCATAACAGATTAATGTCTCTAATGGCTTGCTGTTAGAAACTTTTGTCTCTTACAGCCAGCTATAAAATACAATTGTCTCTAATAGCTGTCCATTAGAATTTAAAATATCTAACGGTTGGCTGTAAGAGATTTTTGTATGTTACAGCTGGCTCTAAGAGACAAAAGTCTCTAACAGCTAGCCCTTAGAGCCAAAAGTCTCTAACAGCTAGCCATTAGAGACAAACATCTTTGACGGCTAGCTGTTAGAGATTTTAGTCTATTATGTCTAGCTGTTTACGAGATTGCATATTTAAGTTAAAGAAGTGAAATGTCTGAAGGTAAAGTGGTGAGGCCTGAAACTGATTATTACGGATGTCAGGGATAAAAAGTGATTGTAGCATAATCAAAGTGCGAATGAGCGTGAAGCAATCTATACATATTTAGGAACACCAGCGTTATACGGCTGCAAAGTATAGCCTTGGCAAAGTATAATATACTGGGCTACCATAACGACAACCGTCGATTATATAAAACAAGAGTAGGATTATTCACTCATTTATAAGCTGAAACAAAGACTACTTTTATCAATCAATGCATTATATATATATATATATGAAATAAAGTATAGGCGTTAACTGTCGTTAATTTTATTCTCTATAAAATAGCACTTAAAATAATAGTCCCAACAACCGCCGCCGCCATGTCCAACGGCGTTTCAGAATGTTAGACATACAAACGGAAACAATTGATCCGCTAATGTGTAGCAAAGGCGTGGTACCCTAGTTGCTCCGTTTTCCACGTTTTGGCTTCGTGCAAGGTGAAGATGCGGCGGTACAAACTAATCGAACAGTTCTTCATTGAGCATTATACATCATGCCATGCTCAACATTACAAATATGAAATGACAATAATATATTACTTATCAAGATGGAAATATTTTGCAACATATTAAGTGTTTTCCTTAGTTATAAAATTTTCACGATAATTGGGATTTCGGCTATCATGGCACTTTTTTATAGTTATCTGGCTATCTGGCATGTTAAAGTGTACTCTAAGTTTTAGGTAACAAAATATCACTAAAATAATACAAACGCATTAAACTACTCAACGAGATTCAGTTGCAATTACGCAATTCAACAGATTTTAATGTAGAGATAAATCAATATAACAAAATGGTAGGCGTAGACCGTTCGCTGACCGATATTAACTAGTAACTCTATCGAGATTGCAGAACGTAGTGAAGCATAGGCATAGTGCCTTTTGCACATCAAATCAGCTCTCGATAGCATTGCTCGATATGCTATATGTGGACATCACACAATATCAGCACAAGTTACAATAAAACTAACACCGGCAATGAGTTTCCCATGCCCCGAAACCCCCAAACCCCCTGTTAGAGACAAAAGTGCCCACTTTTTGCACTCATTATTCTGTGAAACCTGCATTAGAGCCACGAATCCGAATATAAACCTTCAGGGAACTGTCAGAGCCCTGTGGAGGCCAGATTGGTCAAACCCTTTTGCTGAGCGAACTCCGGCCCTAAGTGGTCAAAGCCGATAAAAATTTAACCCAGGTACGCATTACAACTCAGTTTATTTTGTTACTAACATGCTCACACCAAATTAAGCGAGAGATCCAAACAACTTCCAAGTGAGATCGATATAGGAAATATTGGCATGTCACTATGACCTGTGAGCATGTGTCAGTGTCAGCCTCCCTGTGGGAGCTCAGCAATCATACCATAAACTAGACACGTGTGCACTAAACGGGCGGGGTCCGAACATCTCGTGAAGTGCGCCTGCGGCCCGCTAAGCTCCATAGCTTCTTGAGTCTTACCAAGAGAAACCGCTACATCAGCAAAACAGCGAGTTTTTGGGTCCACCCTCGAGGTTATGCTAGCCGGGGTCGTATGGGCATGGTGTTATGCGGCGTTCACGTTATAATGTCCCCAACGTTTGGAACCTATGTACCCCACACAGTGTCAGACACACTGTTGACAACAGGGTGTCTTAGACACCCCCATGTTTTTAATAAATTTTTTCAACGGTAGCTAGTTACGCGTATTACCACTTGCCGACAGTGTCAGGCACACCGTGTCTTCTGGCAGTTTTATTGACACTGTTCGGAATTATTTGAGCAATGTTCATATGGGCTAGATACAAATATCGAGAATTTAGGAAAAACTCCACAGGACAGTTGACTAATAAACCGCATTCGCTACAGACGGTGTCCGTTATAGTTAATTCGCGCTATATTGTTAGCTAAGCGTGTGTACGACACTGTCTAGAAAAAATTTAGTAGCTAAGGGTGTGTCGTACACCCTCGGCATTTGATTTATAGTATGGGTGTCACCCTGACTGCCTATACGGTAGGGTCGCGACTACAGGGGGTCAAAAGTTCCAAACAGCGGGGACATTATAACGTGAACGCTGCATTAGGAAGTTGCGCCATACAGCTGCGTTCTGTTATTACACATGCATGCCACGACATTCTCGATACATTAAGCCTAAGCCTTATTCTAAACGTAGGTTCCTATATGAGACGTACACTAAGCGTAAGTCCAGGGGCTGGTGATCGCTGAACCTCGCGTTCTAAGTTGTTCTTTTTTCGAAGAATATAACGTAATGCCTCTTAGGACTACCTGAGCCCCAAACTGGGTGCTAAGATAGTATTCGCCCACAACGCAGCGAAGCTTTTGTTTTCTTTACAGTCCCGATTTCTTAGATAACTATTTTTTTAAATCGGAACGAAGTGAGCAGATATTGGTAATGTCTGTAACGCGTGCGAAATGTACCTATATGTTTTAGTAATCCTGTGATGCTCCCCCACAATTGTTGTGCAAAATTTGGGAAACTGGCAAAAATTGCATAAAAAATTGGCAAAATTTTTGGGAAACCGCAAAATTCTGCCTTAGCACAATTTAGCAAAATTTTTGGGAAACCGCAAAATTCTGCCTTAGCACAATTTAGCAAAATTTTTGGGAAACCGCAAAATTCTGCCTTAGCACAATTTAGCAAAATTTTTGGGAAACCGCAAAATTCTGCCTTAGCACAATTTATCAAAATCTTTGGGAAACCGCAAAATTCTGCCTTAGCACAATTCCACCGTGCTCTCGCCTCCCCGCCGGGACCATATATCCGACTGAGCGAACGGACAACGAACACTGTCTTAATAGCATAACAGGAAAATTCCGAATATTGCGGTCACAAAGTTTCTACGATTATCTCCAAGGAAATTAGGTTGCTTACTTGGATTTGCAGTTGACGGCGATTCACGTTTCTCGTTCCTGTAAATTATAGATAGAAATCAATGTGTAAACTGCATAAAATCATCCGGCCACTGATCCCCTCCCCGAACCCCTCCCAATAAGCTGTTAGTTTTCTAGATATCATACATAACGTCCCACTCCAAAAAGAAAAATTCGGCATTGCCCACGCCGCTCTTTGAGGAAGCTATTGTGGAGATAGTATTTTGTTTTCGAAAATTTGCTTTCAGTTGTACCCACATTTGCATTCAAAAATTTCCACATGATGATAGTTGATCGGTCTCAGGCGATGGGTTCTTAACATTACTTACCCATACTCAATACAACTAATTTTGTTTCCATAATTCATGCTATATAAATATGATCGTGACCTAAAATATTGATTGGACATCTGAATACCTTATCTTTCTTGGAAGAACTTGAAAGAACTGTTCGATCAAAACAATATGTATGTAAAACCCGAAAATTAACTGCAGATTTTGGTGGTTTTACCTATTAAACATGGATACGGTTGCAATATTTTGGTTCTCAAACTAGTACGCGGCATAGCTTCTTCAGTGCTAAATATCTTCCTTTAGTCTGTCTGTCAGAAAACAGGGCGACCAACACAATGTATCTTCCTGCGAAAATAGTGTAAATTTTGAAGTTTTTATCACTATAATTAAAAATTATATTAATTGAATTATATATTTAATATATCGAATTATATATTTAATTATATTAATTGAAAATTATATTAATTGAATTATATATTTAATATATTGAATTATATATTTAATAAATTGAATTATATATTTAATAAATTGATTTATATATTTAATTATATTAATTGAAAATTTTATTAATAATATCATATTAATTAAAAATAGTTGGCCTCAATTTCTCCATTTCTCAGTATCTCGACGCGGCATAAGCTGTCGACCCCACACCGCTATTGTTTTTCGAGGGAAGAATGAAGCGAAAAATTTCCCTTTGTATCTTCTAGATCTTCTAAGTATAAATTTCGATTATAGGGCACGTCTTAAAATGAGCTCACAGATTGGGAACAAACTCTGAGTAGTACTTGCATGCAATTTATACTTAGCATTACATTGAATAGACATTGACCCCATTGGCCAACTGAATCTGGATCGTTTGGTTGCGACTATCGCGCACTAGTCATTTAGCGGCTTCGCTGCTGTTGCCCACTCTCAAAGGAACATAGTGAGGTAAAACGCAAGTGCATAGGCAATAAACTCGGTTAATCTAAGGCTGGACAATGTAATACAAGACCCATTTGGACGCTTTATGCCAGAAAAAAGTAAGATATCATATCTAGAGTAAAATATGAAATTTTGTAGTTGACATATCTTATACAACTCGGCTTATATAATGAGAGTTCCCATTTGGTTTAAATATTGACTGAAATCGTGGCGATACTATTGCCTACGCCGAAAGTCCATTTAGACAGTATTATTAAACAACTGAAATTAATTCTTCTTTATAGTAGGGCGATATCTCTCTACAATTCACGCTGTGAGCCAATATAGAGGCTTCAATCGTGCTGCTTCGGTCGAAATATATTGAAATTTTATTGTTTAAAATCTTTAAGACAAGAATCGTTTCACATTGTTGGATTAACCTTTTCCCGCATGAATTATTGTGTATTTCGTACAATGTTGAACAAACTTTTGCTGCGACGCCGGACTGAACTTGTATCATTTTGCTGAGAGTCATTTTTATGTTAGCCACTACGTATTTTGGAAGCTGCTGCTCGGTTCCTTAATGAACGCAACTAACAAAGTGACCGAACAACAACGCACGTGCAAACTCACGCCCCACGACAAACTCGGACGGTAACCTATAAGATGAGGTAAACGAGTCGTCAATGCTGGATGACAGAAACTTAGATGCAATCAGTATCTTAACCATAAGTATAGACTCATTTTTAGCATTGCAATCACAACCACAACCCTCGCCGCCTTCCGTAAAGTCCAGGCAACAACTCTTTTCAAATCTCTTCTGGCAGTTCTGTAATATTGCCGAAACTTCAAATTGAGCGATTTGGCAGAAATCTACTGAAGTGGGATGAATTTTGGGGTCCATGTCAATATTAGGGACTGAAGTATAATGTATGCCATGCACGTGCTCTATATACTAAGTTTTAAGCCTTAGTCTTAGCCTAAGCTAAGGTCCCTATAGGAGCCATGTACTAAGCCTAAGCCTAACTGCCACCCACCGAACCCCCGTTCTAAGCTGTTCTTTTTTCTAAAGTTATAGTGTCCGGCCCCTAAAGTTGACATGGGCGAATTTTGGAATAGTTTTTCATCGATTATACACGAAAATTCCCAGTTGTCTTTGGTTGATAAATTGAAGTAGATAAGATGCTTTTTGTTTGGGTATGCGCTACGTGTTGTACAGAAATATCGACTTTTACTGCGGTGTAACTATAGCACCGTTGTTGACAATCTAATGGAGAGGTTTGGTAACAAGCCGATTGCTATTTTCGTACATTTCAAAGCTTTGTTGGCACTTCCTCCTATTTCGAATGAAACTTATATGTTACAGACTACGATTACGACGAGTGCAAACGCCATAGCCGAAGTCTAATCGCTTTTAGGCTTGGCCGAAGATATGTTCGGACAAGTTTCTACTCCAATTATATTGTCCAAATTACTCAACTTTGTCAAGGTGAAACGGCTCCATACTATGGACTTTGAGGACTCTTAGGAAATTGCTTAAAGATGAGATCCGTGTTAGAGATTAGATCCAGCGAACATTTGATGCATCCTCCGATAGATTTTGCCCTGCCCGTGACAACTAAGAATTTATCAAACCAACGCAAAATGAAGAACTTTAGGCACATTCCAACGGGGGGTCCAACTTCTCTACTATTCAATTTGACAGGATCACTGAATGCACCTCCTCCTCGCCTGAAGTGTGCTTATTGTAAGCATGATCATTTTAGTGATCAATGTACTGGGCCCATGTCATCTTTAGGGGCGGACGCTATAACGTTAGAAAAAAGAACAGCTTAGACCGGGGTTCGGGGGGCGGCAGCCCCGACTTAGGCTTAGGCTTAGTGTATGTTTCATATAAGAACCTTAGCTTAGGCTAAGACTAAGGATTAGGCTTAGTATATCGAGAACGGCATGGCCTGCATTTTATTTCCTACCCTAAAGGTTACATTGACCATGTACGGTATATTCCGACGTTTTATCTCGCCATAAGCAAATGCGGAATTTTGCTTCATTTGCTCGGCGACTGGACATAAGTAGATGAAAAAA